>CM026573.1:600000-843634 GCA_015143295.1 Tetracentron sinense | reverse complement strand
GGTTGCATATGCTCTTAGTGTGGCAGAAGACATTGAGGTTCAGGAACCTAGTACGTATCAAGAGGCCATTACTAGTGAAGAGTCAGCAAAGTGGACTGTAGCCATGAGTGAGGAGATTGAATCTCTTCACAAGAATCAGACTTGGGAACTAGTAAAACCGACAAAAGGAAGAAGAATTGTGGGCTGCAAATGGATCTTCAAGATGAAGGAAGGAACTCCAGGGGTGGAGGATGCAAGGTACAAAGCTCGATTGGTGGCGAAAGGTTATTCACAGAAAGAGGGCATTGATTTCAATGAAGTATTCTCACCTGTTGTGAAGCACAGTTCCATTCGTATGCTACTTTCTATGGTTGCCTTGTTTGATTTTGAGCTTGAACAGCTTGATGTCAAAACTGCTTTTCTGCATGGTGAGCTAGAGGAGCAGATTTACATGCATCAACCTCAAGGGTTTGAGATTCAGGGAAAGGAGGACCATGTGTGCTTGCTGAAGAAATCTCTGTATGGTTTGAAACAATCTCCTAGATAGTGGTATAAGCGGTTTGATACTTTCATGACTAGAAAGGACTACTGTAGGAGTGAGTATGACAGTTGTGTCTATCACAAGAAGTTGTCTGATGGTTCGTATGTTTATTTGTTGTTGTATGTTGATGACATGTTGATTGCTTCTAAGAACATGTCTGAGATCAAGAATTTGAAGACTCAGTTAAGCAGTGAGTTTGAAATGAAAGACTTGGGTGCAGCCAAGAAGATATTGGGAATGGAGATTCACAGAGACCGAAAAGCGGGCAGATTGCACTTGTCTCAGAAAAGGTACATTGAAAAGGTACTGGAACGCTTTGGTATGCAAGGGTCGAAGCCAGTGAGTACTCCACTTGCAACTCATTTTAAACTTTCAGCTGCTTTATCACCGCAGACTGAGGAGGAGGTGGAGCACATATCACGTGTTCCTTATGCTAGTGCTGTTGGGAGCATTATGTATGCTATGGTTTGCACTAGGCCAGACATTTCACAGGCAGTTAGCGTGGTAAGCAGGTATATGGATAAGCCTGGGAAAGCCCATTGGCAGGCAGTGAAATGGATACTTAGATATTTGAGAGGTACTACAGATGTTGGGTTGATATATGACAGAGGCAGTGACACTCCTGATAGTGTCATTGGATATGTTGATTCAGACTATGCTGGAGATCTGGATAGGAGGAGATCTTTGACAAGTTATGTTTTCACTCTTTGTGGGAGTGCCATCAGTTGGAAAGCAACTCTGCAGTCTACAGTTGCATTGTCTACTACTGAAGCTGAGTATATGGCAGCTACAGAAGCAGTGAAGGAAGCTATATGGCTGAAAGGTTTGGTTGGTGATCTTGGGATGCAGCAGGAGCAGTCTACTGTGTTTTGTGACAGTCAGAGTGCCATACATCTGACCAAAAATCAGATGTTCCATGAGAGGACCAAACACATTGATGTCAGACTCCATTTTATTAGAGATGTGGTTTCTCAGGGAACTATTGCAGTGAAGAAGATTGCTACAGCAGATAATCCAGCAGATATGATGACCAAGCCCATCCCTGCAGTCAAGTTCAAGCATTGCTTGGACTTGATTGGTGTTGATAGTACTTGAGTGCCCTTAGGGGGCTGGTAGAGGCGGCAAGAGGAGTTGCTTGTTATGGTGGAGATTGCTTTTGTTGGAATTCTCGCCAAGGTGGAGATTTGTGAGTTTTGGCTCAAATTCAGAATATGGGTTTTTATTGGGAAGTCGGTATGGATCTTACCCGGATCCTTGATGACCCGGTGTGCGACCCGAGTGACCCGTATTTCCGACCCGTTTTACTTTTCGTTGTAACCCTAGTATATAAAGGGTTTTCTTTGTAGCGGCGTGAGTAAGGGGTTTTTCGAGGGTTTCGAACGAGGGTTTGAGAGAGCTTCTGTACTCTGTATTTCTCCAGTTTTCTTAGTGGATTTCTTGCCGTTTTCTCCCGTGGACGTAGGCACCTTGCCGAACCACGTATATCTTGTCTCTTTTGTGCGATTGCTTGATTTCTTATTTTCGTATTTCTCTAGATTTGTCGAACCAGTTATAACAAACCAACTATATAACTCCATAATAATGATAGAGTTTTATACAAAATAATTTTAGGTAAATCCTAACTGTACAATTGATCCTAGCCATCAAACACCGAAAGACGATTTGGTTCCCCCCCGGAATCACCTACTTTAAAATAAATAAATAATGATTTACATTATTCTTGAATCATGAATCAAAGAAGCAATCTCTTTTCCCATGGAGACCTAGCCTTCATTTAGGTTCTTGACCTTTGTCAACCTCGATCAAGCTCTCCATCACACTATTCGAAGCTCTTGTTACCAGATCCAACCAGTCTCTTAAGACCCAATACAAGAAAAATGAGAAACACGAGGGTCAGAAATGCTCGAGAAACACAACACAAAAATACCCAGGAGAAGACTAAGAAGAAAGTATATACATCTTACCCATTGCATGAGTCAAATGTAAACCCCACCGTGTACTTGGCCTCCTCGAGAGCCCAACTAAATCTCTGTAGCTCTTTGACTTCATAACTTCCATTGTGAATGATCCGAAGCTCCGAGGGCTTGATGTCGACGAAGATGGGGATAACCTTCTTCTCCAACTCCATTAGGGTTGTAAGTTCGCGTAGACAGAAGTAAGATTCACAATAATGGGGCGAGAAGACGGCGACCCCGACCTTACAATTTCCTATTGCACCATCGATCTTCTCAAACAGTTTGTCTCCGGGGTTGAGGTTCTTGATGTCCATGAAAGGATGAAGCTTGAGGCGGGTGAGGTTATCATAGAGCAACCCTGCCAGGGTTCGCTTTGTGTCGATCCCTCTGTGGTTAATGAATACATCATAGGGAGTTTTGGTTGGCCTCCGATGGTGTAACATCCGCAAGTAGTGCATGATTTGATTCTAGGTATAGCAATTCCCCCTATGTTACGGGGTTTTATAAGATCCGGGGAAGATAAACCAAAAGTAGTTAGTCACTCTCTCTCTCTCTCTCCCTTAACGGTATGTTCTTCTTTTGTGGACAAATACAAAGGTCGCCTCTCTTTCTCTCTTTGGTCGGCATGAAATATGCAGTCTCGAGACGTTTTGGAAGTTTCCCCTGACAACATTTTCGTTCTTTTTGACTTCGCTGCAACATTAAGATAATCCCACACTAGTTTTCTTCAGTTTAAATATAAATGGGAGCTCTCCATGACTGCGTTGAAGTCGAGCTCCCATTTTACATTGAGCAGTGACAGGCGTAACTGGGATATCTATTTGGAGGGAGTGGATTCCCTCAAGTTGCAACTTGAGAGAATCTCTCAAGTTGGAACCCCTAGAGGTCGCCACGTGTCTCCTTTGACACCCCTTAACCATGGGTAAGGTTCACTCACCCATCCTTGGTTTTTTTTTTTTTATATTAATTATTATTTTTTAAATTAAAAAAACTGTTTTTAGAGTTTTTAAATATTAAAAACAATTTTTTAATTTATAAAAAAAAAAACCAAGGATGGGTGAGTGAACCCTAGGGGTAGGTGAACCTTACCCATGGTTAAGGGATGTCAAAGGAGACACGTGGCGGCCTCTATGGGTTCCAACTTGAGAGATTCTCTCAAGTTGCAACTTGAGAGAATCCTGGGCCCTATTTGCAAACGTAACGCTTAACTATTTTCCTTTTACATTATGTTTGTGGCCATCTTGTAATTTTGAAGACAAAAAGTGTCTTTCTCCCTAATTATAAAAGTAAGATTTGTTAGAGTTTTTTATATTAAAAAAAAAAACCCATGTGGTCTGGTTCAATCCTTAGGTCTTCAAAATTCGGATTGTATTGCTGTCAATAAAGAATGTTAAGGTTAATAGGTCCCACTAAAGAAACGAGATCGAACAATGACTCTTTAAGTGTTATTAAAACTAACAACATTGTCAGGATTGGCTACCGTTAGATCTTTGGTATGATCCCTATTAGCCCTTGGATCTTATGATGGGTAGAGTTTCAAGGGTATATAAAACAAGAGGGAGTCCCTCTTTTCTCTTACGTCATTTAGAAGCCCAATTGAATCAGACTTAAGGAGAAAAGAAAAGACTCCTCTCATCTTCTCAAGCGCCGTGAACCCAGCATCACACCAAGAAGGGAATAGGGAAATTCCAGCGATTTGGTATATGATCATCTCTTCCATTCTCCATCTCTATTTAATTTGATTATGTATTATAGAAGCTTAATTAACATGGTCTAGATCTCGGATTTAAATGATATTGTTTAGATTAACCTTATTATTGTTAAATCCCAACAATTGGTATTAGAGCTAAGGATTGTATCATGTGATTAAGTTTTTCTAGCAAATCATAATCGGAATTGGATTTATTTTCGGTTCTCAATAATCAATTTTTATTGATCTAAGTCATGGGTTATCAAAGTAAATCAGATAAATAGTCTGGATTAATTTTCGGATTTGACTGATCAAATTTTTTTTAAGATCTGAGTGATTCGGATTAAAGGGAAACAGAGAAAGAAATTTTTTTTAAAAAAAAAAAGGGTTTTATATCCGTTTTTAGTTGGACGGCGATTCTGCCACCGTCCATCGCCGGATGAGACTGCCAGCGGCAAGTTTTTGGTTGCCAGAGTCAGGCTGTCAGTTTGGCACCGATGGCAGCCGTTTTGGTGGCCAGTAGCCCCCCCTCCTTTGGTGGTTAACAGTATACCGTTTTAGGGTTTCTAAAATTAAAATAAAAAAAAATTTGTTTCGGGTTAGGAAGATGAGTCACGAAGGTCAACCCGACCCTGTGACCCTATCCGAGACCAAACTCGAAACCCGGATGGGTCTTGACCTAACCCACATGGTACCCGACCCGAATGTGCATACCCGACCCGGATATTGTCAGACCCGGTTCAACTGGACCGGACCGGACCGGATCGATGGCTAAACTAGATCGGAAAGAACTACGGCCCAGACCGGACCGCGTTCAGCGTGTCGAACCGCGCACGCTTGGGTTTCAGACCATGCATAAGGCGCCTTCCTGCGTGTCATGCGCACGTGCCACTCGCAGAGCATGTCCCCTGTGCGTGACACATCCCCAGGACATGTCCAGGGAGAGTGTCAGACCATTCCTGAGGTTTTTGGGTGTTCTGATTTTGTTTTCTGGGTCCATTTGAACTTCTGAGCATTGTAAAGAGTTTTTTTTAGTGCATTAACATTATTTTCTTATGGTTTTGACATTAAATAAAGAAAGAATCTGATTCTTTAACCTAAATTAATATCAGAAACTAAGGTTTAGATCATCCTATGGGGTTTAGGTTTGATCTATAAGGCAGTCATTCGAATAGTCATAATCAAAGTAGGTTAGATTGTCTTGCCCAAAGGTGGCCGTCCAATGGAGCTTATGGTTCTTCGAATTTAGAGATTTCAGTCTCTTTAAGATCGCAAGTTTGCACTCACTTACATTGAATAGCTAGTCTTGCCCAAAGGTGTCTAGGGATTTCATATAAACTGAGTGAGGCAAAATGATTTGTGCGTGGTGGTGAGAAAAGGATAACCCTCTTGCCCAAAGATGTGGAACTGTCCCGATCAATCCAAAACGTGATAAATCTGTTCTGTGCGCGACTGTTATTGCCAATTTGAGAGTTAAATTACATGTCAAAATCTCTTGCCTAAATGTGTGATTAGATGATGTGCCCACTTGTCCCGTAAAGTGGAAGTAAGCAATCTTAAGGTAAACTACTTTAGCTATCCGGCTTAACCCCAAGATCGGATTAGAATGATAAAGTTTAAGTAAAGTCTTACAAGAAAAGGTATAAAGTGAATTATTATAATTTGTGCAATAGTTTGTTAGATATACTATAACATAGAAAAACAATGACATTGCAGCTATGGACTGATTTATGGTTTACAAACTGTAAGCACCCTATTTTTACACCCCCTATCCCTCTTCCCGCTTCTTCAAATGCTTCAAGGTTTACCCAAGGTCCAAGCCCATTTGACCAAACTTGTACCCAAACAACTCAATCAAGCTCAATTACTTAATTCTATTACCCAAGCCCAAGTAGCCAAGCCTAATTACCCAATTGTCTTAGCCAAAGCTCAATTGCTTTAGTGAAAGCCTAATTACCATAGCTCAAGCCCAATTGTCATAGCTAAAGTCCAATAACCATAACCCATGACCCATCTACTAACAACCCATGATCCATAAGATCTAGTCCACATACCCACATTCATTCAACTCATGTCCAAAACCCATAAACCCAAGCTCACTTTCCACTTTCCTACAAAAGACCTTTTATTTTTTCTTCAAACCCCAAATAGCCTCATTTTTGTGTTTACACACTTTTTTGACCACCTAATCATCTCTCACCAAGTATACACCTTTTTTACTAACCAATCACCTCCCTTACTCTCTTACACCTCTTACACTCATTCTTACACCTCTTACAAAACAATTAATTCTCTTACACTCCTTTTGACCACCCAATCACCTCTCATCAATTACATACCTTTTTTATTACCCAATCACCAACCACATCAATTTTGACCAACCAATCACCTCCCTTCTTCTCACCCAACCCTCTATTAATCACCAAATTGCCACAACCCCTTGAAACCTCTATAAATACAAGACCCTCACAAGCCATTTCTTCCACCTCCAAAATTCCAAGTGGAAACCCTAGCTCTTCCTCCTCTCACCCCTTTTATTTCTTTTTAGCCTTGAAGAAAGTTAGAAGAAGCCAAGGTTTAGAGTGTGTAGAGAATTCTAGGACTAAAAGCCTAGAGTTCTTCACTAACTCTCTTCCTTTGTGGACTCTAAAAACTCATCACCTCTTGGAGCATTGGAGAAGTAGTCTTAGAGGAGTAGGCACTCTTCCTTTTATTCTTTATCTTCTTCTTTACTTCATATCTTTTTTTTTTATTTGTAGTCTTCTTCTAAAATAATTTGGGAATACCTTTCTTTTCTCAAGTTTAGTTGGGTTTCTCTACACCAATCTAATGGTGTAGAGGGACCCCACCTCAAAAGAAAGGAGATGTCTTATTTTTTCTCTCATGTAAATATTTCTTTCTTTCATATGTACCAACTAGTGTGGATATGGGTAGGCCCATAGAGAGTGGAAACTAAAGCTATACCTCTCTTTTTTATTTTGTTTCTTCATTTTGATTCTAGTCTTTCTTCTAGAATCATTTGGGAAACTCATCATCACTCTAATTTTCATAGTTGAATCTCATTACATCGTTCATAATGGTGTAAAGTGATTACATTAGAGAGGAGATGATGAGTTTTCATTTTCTTCACTTGTCACTTTTTCATTTCTTTCTTTTTTCTTCATGTTCTATTTTGAATGGATAAATGATGACTTAAGGACCTAAGGACTTAAAGAGGACTTTATCCAAAATGCCTCATATCAAAGACAATGGTATTTGATTTATTATCAACACCAATCCAACAAAATAGGTGTTGGCAATAGACCATTTACTATTCACAATGCACACCCTTTTTATGTCTTAAATATAATCTTTTAGTCTAACTTTTCCTTAGTCTTTCTCTTGGATTAAATTTGACATTAGTTAAGTTTGCCAAAATCTCACCTATATGAAAATCCAAAAAAAAAGAACATGATAAAATCTCAAAATACCAAAAACATTATAAAATCTCAAAATACCAAAAAAATCTAAAAATACCGAAAGACCAAAAACATGCTTGCTAGATCTTGCTTAGCCTACTCAACCATGATTAACACCATTCTAACTGCGGTTAGACCTAGACCTTGCACTTGACCAACCCGGTCAACTAAGCCCTAGCCCCTAGGCTAGACCCTTGACCACCTTATGCACACACATACGTACCCTTAGCTTTGGCACGGGCTCATGTGCCAGAACTACGCTCGGTCTGATCTCACCCTAATGTGAGTACGTAGGCAACCCAACCCGGGTTCGACCCTAGCCCATCTAGCTTTCTTTCTTTCTTGGATTAACATTTGATTAAACATTTAGACATTTTAATTAATATTGAGATTAAATTTGGCTTAAATTTAGGGAGTAGGTAACCATTACAAAATAGGGGTCTTGGGGTGCCTAACACCTTCCCCAGGACCTAATCGAACTGCTTACTCTAACTCTAATAGACCATTTGCTTTATTCAAATCAATCCGGGACCTATCCCTAAGAATGAATAGGTGGCGACTCTTAGTCAAACCACAAATGTGAAAGTGGGTAGAAAAATTCCATGCTCACAGCTCTGGCGACTCCACTGGGGAATTGGTTCAAGCCGGAACCTAAACTTAAGCCAAATTAATCCCAACATTAATCAAAATGCTTAAGAGCTTAATTAATTGCTAATTATTTATATCTCTTGGGTGTTTTTATAAATGTGCATTTCATACATATCATTGTAGTGTAAATGACCCATTAAACCCAGTAGAGAGACTTATTACGCTTACGGCTGCTGGATGACTATCCTCAGTGACAGAGGCTTAACAGTCTTGGAGGTCTGCGGAATTACTCCTGCTGGGTGATTACCCTCAGGGAAGGATTCTGAACGCTCCCGCTTACACCAATCGTCCCTTTTCAGGTATGTTCTATACCGGGGAGTTGCATATACGGTGTTAAGTGACTCTATCCTTTTAGGAACACCTTTGCATTACACCTGCATGCATACATATAGACTAGGCTATGGTATAGTCTATAAGCAGCCTACCGGGAGGGATACTCAAAATCCTAATTTGCTTGCAGCCTATACCTGTCCCCCAACCATGGTGGAATATCAGGACGCTCTGTCCAGATAAACACCCATCTAGGGGGCATGTACTGAGCCTTTTGTTGTGCTTGTAATAAAATACACCCTACCCTGCATCTCAACATAGGATATGGGGTTCAAATCCCAAGTAGATAGGTCTTCGCCAGACCTACCCTCAACTTTGACCTGATAGGCCCTCGATTCTCAATAACCCGGGTTAAAACATGTCAGACTTTCGTCCGTCTTCCCTATCGGATCACATATGCCTTGTCACACCCAATAAAAAAAAATCAAAAAATCAAAAAAAAAAAAAAAATCAAAAAATCCTCCCTCTTGCATGTCATATTAAACTTCCAGATTAGGGGCATTGTCTCTATGTCAATTAGACTGTGCATCTTACCTCATTCTTATCTATTTCAACTCTTACTCCACACCTCCCATCTTTTCAGGAGTGGACCCTGAGTCAAGCACGTATCAGAAAAATAAAATCAGTTGATACCTGATCAACCATTTGCAACATGGATCCCCAAGACGGCCAAGAGACAGATCCTGACACCCCGAGATCACAACCTCAAGTCTCGGATTTTGAAGCAAGGTTAACAGAAAATACTCGGAGCATTGAAAACCTGACAAACATTGTCCAAGATTTCATGCGGGCAGTGACTCATGCCCTCTCTTCCTCCAACTCCTTACCGGTTGAGGCAGCAAGGCCATCACAACCAGATCCACCATCTACTATCAACCCTATCACATCACAACCCACCATCAACATCACACCACAACCTGTTCAACCATTACTCGCCCTCAACATCCATTCAACATCAAACCAATAGCAATTGGAATCCACCTTTAACATCACTCCTCCACCAATCCAACCCCAACCTACTCACCATATCTCACTACTCATCATTAACCAGTACGAGCAAGAAGAGGCTAGGGGCGGTGAACCTCATACGGGGTCCGCCCATGTATCTTCAAGCACTGCCCAAATCCCGGATGCCTACCGGGAGAGGATCGAGAAACTAGAAGAGTTGATAAAACAAAATCAGGGATCTCGCAAGTCCACAAATTTCAGAGATATGTGCATACATCCTGGAATTCAAATGCCAAAGGACTTTAAGATTCCCGACTTCGAAAAATACAGTGGGAAAGGTTGTCCGGAGACACATCTGAGGGCATATCGTGGAGAATTGTTTCAGCTTGAACACGGGGACAAACTGCTGGTTTAGTTGTTTCAGAAAAGCTTAAAGGGGCCCGCACTACAATGGTTCACCAAGCTGGACCCTAACAGAGTTCAGACATGGGAAGATCTCTGTGAGACATTTATCGCCCAATACTCATACAATGTGGATCTGGTTCCACAGAGAGCGAACCTGGAGAGAATGTCCCAGAGGGACAATGAAACCTTCATCGAATACTCAGTTCGATAGAGGGAAATAGCTGAAAAAATGACTACCCCTCTACTGGAAGAAGAATTAGTAACAACATTCCTCCGCACCCTTAAGCATCCGCTCGAAACTCTCCTGGCCGCACAACCAATTTCAGACTTCAGCAGCATGGCTAAGTGTGGTGCCAGAATTGAATCAACATTGGGTGATAGCGGGTCAGTCGACATTTTTCAGGGAACAAAGGGTGCATTTTCCTCTCGTCCTCTCATCCATCCGAAAAGAGATAACAGAAAGAAAGAGGAAGATGGACACACAGTATCAGCCATACCAGTCCGGCTGCCCAACTTGCCCCGCCAACAAGCTCAACGCCCCCAACAAGTTCAGCAACCCCAGGGGAAGCTACTCTCTCACCAGATGACTCTTGAACAGAAGAGAAATCGGGCATTTACTCCACTACCATACTCTCCGACGGCACTCCTATCCTTCTTGGTGGACAAGAAACTGTTCACATTGAAGGAGCCCCAACCTCCAACGACAAATCTCCCGAAGAATTACCGAGCAGATCAGCATTTTAGATACCATCAGTAACCAGGGCACTCTACAGATAGGTGCTATGATCTAAAGCACGCAATTCAAGATTTACTGGAAACCGACAGAATCTGCTTTATACCCGGGAACACGGACATCACTCAAGCTCCCCTCCCTAATCATACTCCTCCTATAAGCTAAGGCGCTTCAACCAGTATCTATAGCTAAACTTTGAACAGTTCTCTTTTTGGTCATATATCAGTGTTTATGTCTATCTCTTCTTTTTGTTTTGCAGTTGGCCACAGTGGCCCATGTCAGTTTCTTTATCATCAGTCCAGTCAGTCAGTGGCCAATGGCCATTACTTCAGTTGCTGTGTATTTAGGTCAGTGGCTAGTGGCCCTTGTCTCATTTGTCTTTTGTCGAGTTGAGTCTATTCACCCGATATTATCTTAATGAAATGACTCTTTGAAATCAAGCTTCATTGTGCTCTGAGATGCTTAATTTGGGAATTGAACTAGTTTCTAATGCTTATAAGGAAGAAGTTGATGGATGTCCTCCTGAGATTGAACAAACCTAGAGAAAAGCAATACAAGAATTGAAGATCTCTTTGAGCCATCAAATGTCCATCAGCCAAGATGAAGAACGATGCAATGGCCATACATGCTTTTGACCAATCAAGGAAATGATAGGAGACCATCTTTGGATAACCCTCACAACACCTCTCTTACCCATGCTATATATCCACTAGCTAGACCTTTAAGCCTAATAGTCTTTCTTTCAAAACCCATACAGGGGCACCCTATGAAAGGCAAAGAAGAATGCAAAAAGAACAACCAACAAAAAGCAACAACAAGAGTGGCTTTTTAGTCGAACTACGTCATGACCTGATCCCTATTTGGGTACGTAGGCAGCCTGAAATCAGGTTCGGTCATAACACAGCAAATGTTCACAGTACAGGACAACCATGTGCCAAAAAAAAAAAAAAAAAACAAAAAAAAGAAGAAAAACAAAAAAAGAAATAAAGAAAAAGGTACTTGGTTACAAAGCAAAGCTGTACCAAAAGACAAGGCCTGAAGAAGCTGGTTCTACTCCAATACTGAACAAACATCACAGGGTGCCCTACCCTTGATAAAGCAGAGAATTTTGAGCCTTATCTCGTTTCTAACCGAACAACGTTTCGTCCTAAAAGCCCTGCTTGATCTTCGAAAGGACTTGAGCATAAATGGTCAGAAGCACTCGTCTCTATCTGTCGACAGGCAATGATGAGAGAAGACTGGAAAATTATCAAAGAAATGAGCAGACAATGAAAAAAGTGCAAAACTTGTATACCCAGTCCTGGTAAAAACCCGAAAGGGCACAGGGACAAAAAGGGGATAAATCAAACTTCACGGGCATAGTAAGGAATCATCAATCCTGTTATTGCGCAAAAATTACGTGAACCCAGTCCTGGTGAAAACCTGAAATGGCCCAGGGGCAAAAAATGGACAAAGATCAAAATATACAACCCAGTCCTGGTGAAAACCCGTAAGGGCCCAGGGGCAAAAGAGGGAAAAATAAGCTAATACAGGCTTTGCGGACATCCATCCTCAGCAAATACAGATCTACCGTGAGGATGATCAAATACAGTACAACTATTCATCTAAAGGCAGAGGGACCTAGCTAGGTTTCCCAATGCAGGCAATCTCAGACACAGTCAGTCCACTTGTTAATCGCCAGTCTATCGTCAAACCACCTATCAGTCATTCCGTCAGTAAGTCTGTCACATCTCTTGTCAGTCAATCCATCGGTCTTTTGTTATTAATCCATCATCAATCACTCCCCAATATGATCAGTTCAAAGTCAGCTCATTTCCGTTAGTACAAGAGGAGCAATGAAACCAAGGCAAAGCAAAATCGGTAAACTATTTTGGGTGATACAGATGTTTGAAGATCAATATATCCCAAGGGGCAAGTACATACAGTTAAGGCATCCAAGCCAAAGGGTATGTGAAATCCATCAGGCTATACATACAGAAAGACACGATTTGTGCAATGGCTCAGGGCTACGGCTCTCCCCCGCATATCTGAGTTCATCCTGCTTACCTATCAACCATCACATCAAATTTATCCACAATAAGGCAATCGGGCGATTGTCTACACTGTCATCCCACTCCGTTTTTTGGTGAAGCAGTCAGACGACTGTCTTTACCCCTATCATCTTGCATTCTTGGTAAAGTAGTCGGGCGGCTGTCTTTATCCCTGTCACCTGTATCCTTGTTTGACTAACTCACTGTTAAAAGAGTACTGTCATTCGTGAGATTGAACACCAGTTATGGCCTTGGCGATGTTAGTCTAGCACCCATTACCTTACATTTTGCATTCGTCATCTTATCCATGCTTGACTAACTCATTAAAGGAGTATTGTCGTTCATGCGATCGAACGTCAGTTACGGCCTCAGGATGTTAGTCCTGCGCCCATCAACTTCATTATTGCTTCCACCTCACTCTATCTTTGGTGAAACGGTTGTGTGATCGACCCTCACCTTATCTATCCTCGATGAAATGGTTGTGTGATCGACCCTCATCTCATCTATCCTCGGTGAAACGGTTGTGTGATCGACTCTCACCTCATCTATCTTCGGTGAAGCGGTTGTGTGATCGACCCTCATCTCATCTATCCTCGGTGAAACGGTTGTGTGATCAATCCCCACCTCATCTGTCTTCGGTGAAACGGTTGTGTGATCGACCCTCATCTCATCTATCCTCGGTGAAATGGTTGTATGATCAACCTTCACCTCATCTATCCTCTGTAAAACGGTTGTGTGATCGACCCTCACCTCATCATCTATCCTCGGTGAAATGGTTGTGTGATCGACTCTCACCTCATCTATCTTCGGTGACATGGTTGTGTGATTGACCCTCACCTCATCATCTATCCTCGGTGAAATGGTTGTGTGATCGACTCTCACCTCATCTATCTTCGGTGACATGGTTGTGTGATTGACCCTCACCTCTTTATCTTTGGTGAAATGGTTGTGTGATCGACCCTCATCTCATCTATCTTCGGTGAAATAGTTATGTGATCAACCTTCACCTCATCTTCGGTGAAATGGTCGTGTGACAAACTTTCACCTCATTTTCAGTGAAATGGTTGTGCGATCAACCTTCACCTCATCCTTGGTGAAATGGTTGTGTGATCAACCTTCACCTCGTCTCCGGTGGAATGGTTGTTTGATCAACCTTCACCTCATCCCCGGTGAAATGGTTGTGTGATCAACCTTCACCTCATCGCCGGTGGAATGGTTGTGTGATTAACTTTCACCTCATCTCCGGTGAAATGGTTGTGTGATCAACCATCACCCCATCTCCGTTGAAGCGGACGCATGTTCACTCCTCTCATCCATCATGCATTTACTTTCATCTTCAGCACTCCACATTTTTGTCTTGGCAAACTTAACTTAGTTTCAAGTTAGTTCATTATCATTTCTTATATTTTTTCAAGTTTCGCAGGTTTTACTGTGCAAAAATAGTGGTGATTTCAGTCTTTGTCGTTCGCTTGCCCGCACCCTCCGACAAAGAGGGGCAGTTGTAAGCACCCTATTTTTGCACCCCATATCCATCTTCCCACTTCTTCAAATGCTCCAAGGTTTACCCAAGGCCCAAGCCCATTTGGCCAAACTTATACCCAAACAACTCAATCAAGCCCAATTACTTAATTCCATTACCCAAGCCCAAGTAGCCAAGCCTAATTACCCAATTGTCTTAGCCAAAACTCAATTGCTTTAGCGAAAACCTAATTACCATAGCCCAAGCCCAATTGCCATAGTTAAAGTCCAATAACCATAACCCATGATCCATAAGGTCTAGTCCACATACCCACATCCATTCAACTCATATCCAAGACCCACTAACCCAAGTCCACTTTCCACTTTCCTACAAAAGTCCTTTTATTTTTTCTTCAAACCCCAAATAGCCCCATTTTTATGTTTACACACATTTTTGACCACCCAATCATCTTTCACCAAGTACACACCTTTTTGACTAACCAATCACCTCCCTTACTCTCTTACACCTCTTACACTCATTCTTACACCTCTTATAAAATAATTAATTCTCTTACACTCATTTTGACCACCCAATCACCTCTCATCAAGTACATACTTTTTGATTACCCAATCACTAACCACATCAATTTTGACCAACCAATCACCTCCCTTCTTCTCACTCAACCCTCTATTAATCACCAAATTGCCACAACCCCTTGAAACCTCTATAAATACAAGACCCTCACAAGCCATTTCTTCCACCTCCAAAATCTCAAGTGGAAACCCTAGCTCTTCCTCCTCTCACCTCTTTTATTTCTTTTTACCCTTGAAGAAAGTTAGAAGAAGCCAAGGTTTAGAGTGTGTAGAGAATTCTAGAAGTAAAAGCCTAGAGTTCTTCACTAATTCTCTTCCTTTGTGGACTCTAAAAACTCATCACCTCTTGGAGCATTGGAGAAGTAGTCTTTGAGGAGTAGGCACTCCTCCTTTTATTCTTTATCTTTTTCTTTACATCATATCTTTTTTTTTTTTTGTAGTCTTCTTCTAGAATAATTTGGGAAGACCTTTCTTTTCTCAAGTTTAATTGGGTCTCTCTATACCAATCTAATGGTGTAGAGGGACCCCACCTCAAAAGAAAAGAGATGCCTTATTTTTTCTCTCTTGTAAATATTTCTTTCTTTCATATGTACCCACTAGTGTGGATATGGGTAGGCCCATAGAGAGTGGAAGCTAAAGCTATACCTCTCTTTTTTATTTTGTTTCTTCATTTTGATTCTAGTCCTTCTTTTAGAATCATTTGGGAAACTCATCATCACTCCAATTTTCATAGTTGAATCTCATTACATCATTCATAATGGTGTAAATGGACTACATTAGAGAGGAGATGATGAGTTTTCATTTTCTTTGCTTGGTCACTTTTTCATTTCTTTCTTTTTTCTTCATGTTCTATTTTGAATGGATAAATGATGACTTAAGGACCTAAGGACTTAAAGAGGACTTTAATCCAAAATACCTCATATCAAAGACAATGGTATTTGATTTATTATCAACATCAATCCAACAAAATAGGTGTTGGCAATAGACCATTTACTATTCACAATGCACACCCCTCTTTATGTCCTAAATATAATCTTTTAGCCTAACTTTTCCTTAGCCTTTCTCTTGAATTAAATTTGACTTTAGTTAAGTTTGTCAAAATCTCACCTATATGAAAATCCAAAAAAAAAACATGATAAAATCTCAAAATACCAAAAACATTATAAAATCTCAAAATACCAAAAAAATCTAAAAATACCAAAAAACCAAAAACATGCTTGCTAGATCTTGGTTAGCCTACTCAACCATGGTTAACACCCTTCTAAACGAGGTTAGACCTAGACCTTGCACTTGACCAACCCGGTCAACTAAACCCTAGCCCCTAGGCTAGACCCTTGACCACCTTATGCACACACACACGCACCCTTAGCCTTGGCACGGGCTCATGTGCCAGAACTACGCTCGGTCTGATCTCACCCTAATGTGAGTACGTAGGCAACCCAACCCGGGTTCGACCCTAGCCCATCTAGCTTTCTTTCTTTCTTGGATTAGCATTTGATTAAACATTTAGACATTTTAATTAATATTGAGATTAAATTTGGCTTAAATTTAGGGAGTAGGTAACCATTACAAAATGGGGGTCTTGGGGTGCCTAACACCTTCCCCATGACTTAATCGAACCGCTTATCCTAATTCTAATAAATCATTTGCCTTATCCAAATCAATCCGAGACCTATCCCTAAGAATGAATAGGTGGCGACTCTTAGTCAAACCACAAATGTGAAAGTGGATAGAAAAATCCATGCTCACAGAGATCTTTTATTATTTTAACCATTTGAAAAGTAAAAGTCAAATTTGTTGACATTTGTAGCTCCTCGGTTGCATCTGTGAAAGATTTGCGACTGAGGGTAGCAAAATCCTGGTGAAATGATATGATACGAATTGGGTATTAGGGTATAGCACAACGGAATTTCTAACTTTAACCATTTTACGTGCCGTTTACGACACCTCTATCGCTCCATATATATACCTCACTCTCTTTGTACAGGTCTCTCCTAATACAGAAATTGGACAGGAATAGGGCTTTGGTCATCAAGCCGCCTCGCCTTTTTCTCATATCAGACCCCACGTTTATAGCCACACAAACCCATCACCATCTTAATCTTCTTCTTCTTCTTGTTCTCTATAAACAGAAGCCGCCCATCTAGTCTCTTTCTCCTTCTCTCTCTCTCTCTCTCTCTCCAATGGAGAACTACCCAATTCTCGTCCCTTATTCATCATCAACATCATCAGTTTCTCCTTTCTCATCAGACATGGTAAATTCTCATGTTCTTACTGAATTTCATGGAAACAATCCAAATGGGTTCTTGGGGTTGAAGATGGAGAACGATGTTCCACGTTCAGATGTTAAAACTGTTTCTCAGGGAGGAAGCTTGGGTGAATCGTCTGATAGTGGGGTGAAAACAGGGAAGATAAAGGGTGAGAAGAAGATTAGAAAGCCCAGATATGCTTTTCAGACAAGGAGCCAGGTTGATATACTTGATGATGGGTATCGATGGAGGAAATATGGGCAAAAAGCAGTGAAGAACAACAAATACCCAAGGTTAGCTTCTCTTCTCTTGTTATTTGGTTTCGTTATGCTTGTGTTATCTTGGTGCATACTAGATTTCATTTTCATTAAAACATCTTGTCACTAGACCCACCATTATCGTTATCATTTCCTTGCACGACTTTACTGAAAAGGAAAACCCCACTTCGAGGAAAAATAACTTCCCACTAACTAGATGGAGATCCCTAGATGAGGAGAGAAAAAATTTAGTGCAATTGCTCCTTTCTGACTTGGGTTGTGGATGTGATTTTATTGAAACCAGGCATCCTTGCATGGATGCTTTGGTTTTGATAGCTAATGCGTTCAACATGTTTTGAGATTAGGAAACCATGAATGTGTACTTTGGGCTAGCTGTGCACTTCAAGTGCATATTTAGGAATTTACCCACAAGGGGTTGGTGCAGTTGGCTGGCGTCCCGGGTTTGCTTCTTGTGGTGTGTTTAACTCTCACTCCTCGATTTACCCTTAGTATCCGTAAGGAAAATTCTGAGTGAATCGGTACGGATACCCAAAGGGACTAGTCCTTGGCTTGAAGGCTTTGGGACACCCTCCGTTACCACAAAAAAACAAAAAATGTTTAGGAATTTGACATGGAAGTTTCATAGAGGCTCACTGGGTATGAAGCATCTTCATCAGCATATATTCCAGGGTATTTAAGATCATGATCCATGGAGGTTTTCATGATCTCCCATGGACGAGTTTTTAAACATACTCTTCCCCCCATATTACAGATTAGTTAGATGCAAATTATATTCTGAGCTATATGCTTAAAGCAAAGCTACTAATTTGTGTTTTCTTTTTTTCTTGTTTATGTAGAATAGCTTTAAAGTGCACAGCCCCATTAGGCAATTCTCTATAGATAGTCTAGTTTGAAACAAGTCTCATGAGTATGAAACATCATGAATGATATTTTCAATTAGTAACTAGTAGGTACTTGTATAAGTAAGCCCTAGATACAAGAAACAAAAGAGTGGACATATGTCTCTTGTTTTCTATGAAATGAGGCTTCAATATGGAATTTGTCCTAACAAGGTATTTAATTAATAAAACAACTACAAGATGGAGGGATGCAAACATGCAAGCATGTTCATGGACTAAATTGATGGGTATTAAAAGGCTGATTCTCCTGCAAAGTCGAGTAGGATTCAAAAGATAGTTAAGTGCACAAAAATAAAAAGGACATAATATAACACTGCTACCTTGGTTAGCAACATTTACATTTCAATTCAAAGGCAGTCAAGAGGATTCCTTTTATTTGAAGAGGACACTTGATCATGCTTTGTTTCATCCATCTCATAAGTGATAAAGTTTTGTGTTAGGTAATACTAATGATTCTTGATTAGAATATTTACAAGGGCATGCTTATATGGTCCGAAAAACATTCACATGGTCATCAAGAGTCAGTTTGGGCCATTTCGACATGTTAAGCAGAAAAGATTATCTTGCATGCATTAGATGGAAGAAGTCCACTTAAGATTTTCAAAACCTAAAGAGGCACCAAACAAGATTTATACCGAGAACAAGTCCACAAATGCTTTAGCGAAATTTCGAGTTATCTATGAATAAAACAAGGTTATTCATATTCATCATCGTGCATAATCAATGCCTTATCCCAATTACATGGGAGTTAGCAACACAAATCCTATTCTGTCATTTCCTTCTAAGTAGTAATTAGTACCCCAATTAGCAAGTAAAGGACTGTTGGAAAGTTGTCATTAATTTTATCCTGATTCTTGATGACCCGTTTTCGACCTGATGTGACCCGATTAATGGGCAATTTGTGAGTATTTTGACCCGTTTTATTTCTTATGTTATAACCCTAAGTATATAAGGGATTTTAGGATTTGTTTGAAAGATGAGAATAGAGAGTCGTAAATAGGGTGTAAATGGAAATAGGGTATCTGAGTATTTTGTAGAAATCTCATTATTGATTCAATGGATTGATCATCGTTGAGCGTGGTCATAGGCATATTGACGAACCACATAAATCTCGTGTCTTCTTTTGTGGTTTGTTTTTTATTTTGCTTTGTTCTTTTTGGAAATGTTTCATTGTCTTAGCAGTTATCATGCTTTGGCACAACAAGGACAAGAATATTAAACTTGTTACTGCCTATAATAATTACCAAGTTGCCTATATTTTCAGTAAGATGGAGATAAAAAAGAAGCTCTTTCTTCTATTCAATAGCTCCAGTTACCGGACAACTGACTCAATGTGCCATCTCTAATAGGTTCATATGTCCAATTGGTTCTCCGCCATTCCATTTTATTAAGTAATTTAGGATTCATGTCAAAGGATTTAATAGGATTTTTCTACACTGCTGCTAACTCTTTTCTCTGGAGTTGGGACAGGCTACTAATCAATGTTTTAAAACCCGAAAACTCGACTTGACTCAGAAACTTGCCGAGTAGAGTCAACTCGGAAACTCGGACAAAACTCGTCTGAGTAATGACCCCTAAAACTCAGACATATATAATATTTTTCTAATAATATATATGGTATAGATTCAAAATTAATGTTAAACCATGCCTAAAATAAGATATATAATTCAATATATACTAAACATCCCCCTTTTGCTTTGTATTTATACTTAAAAGTGAGTGGGGTGTGTTAAAAAAAAGAAAAAAAAACATAATTTAGTCAATCGGGTAGACAGTTTACTTGATTTTTAGTTTTTTAAAAAAAGTGCAAAAACTCGGGCGAATTGGGACGAGTCGGGACGAGTTTCTGTCAAAACCGAGTTTTTCTTGAAACTCGATTCGAAACCTGGCCGAGTCAAGTCCAGTCGACTCGGTGAGTTTTAAAACAATGCTACTAACACTATCTACTGCAACTAAAAGAGTCAAACATGGAAAATCTAGACCATGTTAGAACATTATCAAGTCTTTATTTCATTAAGACTCTCGAAAAAGTAGAGAGAAAGATAGATTATATTAATCACCTTGGAATTGATTAGATGATATCGACGTCATACATATATATTTTGATAGAGATATCTAACTTCTCTCCTGGGAACTGGTTGAGTTCAAATATATAATAATTTAAGGCATAAGCTTAAAATAAGTGATTGATATCTTAGTTTCTTGTTTGCAGAAGCTACTACCGTTGTACGCATCCAGGATGCAACGTCAAGAAGCAAGTCCAACGCCTGTCTAAGGATGAAGGGATTGTCGTGACAACTTACGAAGGGATGCACACGCACTCGGTCGAGAAATCCACCGACAATTTCGAACATATCTTAAGTCAGATGCAAATCTACACGCCCTATTAAGCCAACAAATTACGGAGACAATGAAAATACTTTGTAAAGAATATGAATCCAAAACTAGTGCTCAAACATGAAATACAATATGATATTGGAGATGATATGTACAATAATACCTCTTATTTGATTTTATGCGTTTTCTTAAATCCATGTGAGGTGGCACACGCAATTTAAATTGCGTTTTTTTTTCTGCTCAGTTGCAGTGTTAATGGGTGAGAGCATTTCATGGATAACCAGCTCTATTATGATAGTAAATTTCCAAGCTAGAAATATAGGCCTAATACTATTGTTGGAAGGTTTTGAAAACATGAGATTACAAGTTTGTAATAACCTCCTAGCTCAAATAATTTACTCGAGGATGAGTCTCTCTCTCTCTCTCTCTCTCTATATATATATATATATATATATTCATAAATTTAATAATTTTATAGTTGTCTATATTATAAATGGTGGTTAAACCAGATATTTTATTAGCAATGTTATGAAGACTTAGGATCGTCTCTTGCTCTATGGCTACAATGCTAGCATGACATGTGTCCCATAATTATCCAATTTAATTATTTATCTTGTTTCTTTTGTGTTAGTTACTTTTAAGTTGGGCAGTTATGAGATACATGATATGTTAACATTGAAGCCATAGAGATGAACCTAAGTATGTTATGAAATATGAGGAGGAAAAAAGTATCCTATCTATTATCACACCCCGCCTCTTGCTCCAATGGTAGGGTGTTGCCTCTCTTAATTGAGAGATCTTGGGATCTAATCCCACCAGCAATGAGTTGCAAGAGCTCCAATCCCCGAAGCTAGCAGACCGTAGGTAAATGATATCCGAAGCAAAAAAAATATCTATTATATATTAGATTATTGAAAGTGGAATAGCATTTGTTGTACAGACGTTTTCGTCTGAAACTTTCTTCAATCACCTTAAAATAAAAACAGAGAATGCTTCCTCACTTTCTCTAGAGTTTGGATGGGCAACAGCGCTCGTTATTGCGATGTTGCCCATCTGTGTCTAGCAAGGGATGGGCCATACATCAACAAGGATGGACCCCACATGAACAACACGGGTGGGCCCCACTGGGTGGTTAGACACATACAAACAACAACGCAACAGCAAGCGTTATTGCCGATCCAAACTCCTTTTTCTACTAGACCAACAACCAACAGGTGTAGGGCCAAGACTGTGTAGGGTTGAGACCGCCCTACCAGCACACGGTTTCAAAAATATTGTGTGTGTTTTTAACACTTTTGAAATCATGTGCTGGCCAGGACGATTTCAATCCTACACGGTCTCAGAATCATTTCCCTTTTACAATTGGAAAAAAGCAATGACCCGTGTCGGTTCGGTAGGAGTTCAGATGGGCAACAACAATCACTATTGGATTGTTGCCCGTTCGTGTCTTAAAAAAATGGGTCTCGCATTCAACAAAAGGTAGTCCCTACAGAGTGGGTGGGTCACCCATTATTGGGTCACCCATTATCTAAGACAATGAGGGGCAACAACGAGCCATACAAAATCATAGAGGAAGTGAGGGGAAGAAAGAAACTGATGATATCATTTCTCAGTAGAAACAGGATATCAGCTGTCATCAAAGGTCATAATTGATTGAGATTCGTGTCTCCAAAATTCCCTCATTTATCATTTATTTTTAAAATGCCTATATCTTCCATGTTTCCATTGAATCTGTTTCGTTTATTCTCTTCTTTGCCACCCACCTTTTTGCAATCTTTTTCTTTCTTGTCATTTTCTCTATTTTCTTCCCCACGCATTTACGCTTCTTGCTTGTGTGGGCTCTCCATGCTCATTGCACCTTTACCATCAACCTATCCTAATCTAGTCATACCTAATCAAATCCTAAATTAATATTTAAATTCAAATCTAATGGTAATATCAGATAAGATATATCTGATCACACTTTATTATTGTGCTCCATTATACTTTTCTTTTATAAGTTTATATTGTTTAGATTGATTCTATATTTCAGGTCACATCCTTGGAATTTTGTTTCATCTTTGAATGAATCTCTCAGAAGCTGTTTCCAAGCTTGCGTCTCTGAGGGGAGTGGGTTGGGAAAGCTCCTCTGCCACAAAAAAAAAGTCCCGCCGTGTCGTGTTGGACGAGCTGGAACTGGATTAGGTTTTGCTTAAATTTCTTGCATTCCTCACAAATAATCCACTTCTGGGGTCTTCTGCTTTATTATTGATTTTTTTATATATAATTATTATTATTATTATTTCAATGGGCTTATAGAAGGCTATGAGGAGTGCTTAGGCGAACCTCTACTCTCACTCTTCACCAACCACCTATCTATTCTTCAAAAATTAAAGCATTCTCCAAATAAAAAATAAAAAAATGGACACGTAGTTGGTAAAGAGTGAGGGTATGGGTTGACTGAGAGTAGGGCTATCAGTCATCAAAAGCCTATAGTAGCGGGTGAACAATAATTAGTTGCAAGTGGCGCTTTGCAATGACGGTTGCAAAAGGTCACTCACAATAACACATGAAGAAAAGTGAGTTACAATTACATTCATTAGTTTTTAAAAAGATAGTGATGTCTTTTACTTATATTTTTCTGATAATAATATTAAATATTAGACCTAATCTATTTTTCTTTTTCTTATGTGACATTATGAGAAACCATTTGTAATTGTCAAATACAAAAACGTCCCTGTCCCTTTCCCTTGCAGCTGATTATTGTTCGTGGCAGGTCTGGTAAGCCAGGGATTACACTATATTGACCAATAAACTACAAAACATTGGTCAGTTGGCCCAATGAACCTGTAAGCATCGGAAGTCAGGACTCAGAATAAATAGGTTAAATGTGGGCTTTTTGCTGGTCTTCTCTATTACCTGCTATGGGATTCTAAAATACAGGAAGCAGAAGGATTGGGTGAATGCTTCAATTGCGGGTGATGTCGTTGCCTGGGTAGCTATTGCTACCAGACTCGAAGCTTGATACAACTCTTGGGATGCCAACTTTAATGTCCGCCTTCAGCACTGCTGCTGACTATTCAAAAACAATCTGACACAAACAAGTCGCTCCTCACCCTTCTACTTCTTTGTGCATCAGCCATCACCCATTTCAATTTTGGGATTCCTTAATAACTATATGAATGGTAGATCTTAACTTTTTTGTTTTTTGTTCTTTTCTCAAATAAACAAATAAGTAAAGGAAATAAAAATAGGTCACGGACTAACAGCGTGACCATTTGTATAATACTTATTTAGCCGAATTTTTTGAATGAACTTATTAATCTTGGTCCAAATTGTACTGGAATTATCCCTATACCGTGTTTATGACATTCTACGTTTATTTGAAAACCATTAATAGGTAGAAAAGGAAAAAAGTCAAACATTTGTTGATAGACTTGGGATCATCTCTAATTGGTGCTGGCGAGGAGACCGCCAATTCACCCTCTCATGAAGTATGTGGCGCCATGAAAGGGTGTTGGCAGTCTCCTCGCCTCCAATTAAATGTGATTAAGATTCACTAACCCGTTCAATAATCTAACCTTCCATTTAGAAAACAAATATCAAAAAAAATATTGAACTCGATCCAAGAGACTGCCAGCATCCACATCGGAGGCACACATATGCACTTTGTCAACCCACAATGTTGCTTTGTGTGCACAACTGCCTTGGTAAGCATGTAATAATGATATGTAGCGCCTTTAGAGTGGTGTTGGTCATCTCCTCACCAGCACCAACTGCGGAAGATCCAGTCTTTCATTTTTATGAGGCCGTCAAATACTACTGCCATTAAGGTTTAGTCGACATCATAGTCAAATGTGATTGAAATTGGGAGAGTTCAATCACTCCCACAATGCAACACATGCCCCATTAAATGTGGTTAAAAACTTTAAGGTTAATATTTCTAATCTTTTTTTTTTTTTTTTAAATTAGAATAAATTTTCTAATAACAGTTTTTTTAAAATAAAATTTCCAAAAAACATTTACCCCAAAGTTAAAACTTCTTAATCACAATTAAAAGTACACATGCATTGTGCGTGCATTGAACTCTCCTGAGCAATTGCAATTGATTGAGATCCGAACCCATTAAGGGTAGCATCCACAAATTTTATTTTCTTTTCTTTTTTCCACATATTTTCTCAACAACTAATCATGTGTAAGATCCAATTTGAATGTTAATGCTGTTTGTTTCTTGGTAAATGCTTGCCACTTTCAAACGAACATATCTCTCTCTCAACATCCACAAACAGATCATTTTACTTTGTAGTGTTTTTTTTTTTTTGTAAGTGTGATCATTTATCTTGGTTAGTAAGTGTAGGTTGAGAGTTAGGTTATACAAATGGTAGGCCTCTCACCACCACAACTCCCATACTCCCTCTCCCAGAAAGGACATACGTCCAACCACTGAGCCACTGGAGCATGCCGGGAAGCGTTTTTACTTTACTATCTTGCTTAATGAATGCTTTTACCAAATAGAGTCAAAAAAGAAAAACTAAAAATAGATAATAGAATGTGCTAAAATAAAACTGCAGCTATTGAAAAAGTTTTTCCATCAAATTGAAATTTTAAAAAGAACAATTCGAATAAGCCCACCAACTATTTTTATTAGTAGGCTCAATAGATATTTATCTTTAACCACAAAGGGGTTTTTGTCTACCTTATACACACCAAAAAAAGAAAAAGGAAAAAAAAGAATGTACATCAATTTCCTTCCCAAAAAATTAATCAAGCAAACTAACAGATTGCAGAATTAGAGATCTCATTTTTCTAAAGTAAAGGAGAAGAAGAAAGGAATATACCAGTCCCAATTTAAATGATTATGCAGTTTTGTATATAATTCATTTTTTAAATTTTCTTAGTCTCGATTATATAGCTAACCTGACTTAATTGGCAAAATAAATGCAGCAACAACAATAATAATAATATTAGAAGAAGAAGAAATTGAAGATATGATGATGATGACTAGTCATGTGACTTAGCCGCCGAGTGAATGTGATATTGGCACGGCTCAATCAGATAAAAGGAACCAACTCTTGGGAGCTTTGATTTGATTGAGCCATGCCAACATCCCACTGGCAGGCAGCGATTCCAACTCCAATGGTTTATAACAAATGCGTTGTTACATGATTTTGGATGAGCCCAGCCTAGCTTATCCTTATCGGTGATGATGACCACGATGACTCATGAAGAGGTGGACAGAAAATGAAGTATAGCATTAGCAACAGAGAAGGAGGTGGTGGGAGGGAACGAGGAGGAGAAACTATATATAAATTGGGCAGGATTAATAAGAACACCTATTGGTAGAGACGTCCAAATCTTTGCTTCAATTAGAAGAGGAGTAATATGTATATCAAATTTGAGGAATGCTACACAAACTCTTCCCACTTCCAAAAAAAAATCATACTCTCACTAGTGAAGGGAAACCTCTTTTTTCTTTAACACATTACATTTGCACCCGGTTCAACCATGTATATATATATACAAAAAAAAAAAAACCATGTATATATTTCTCATGTAGAGGAGTGTTAGCCCTTCTCTCAACCTCCACCAACCCCATGTCCATTGTGTAGAATTAAAGCACTCTCAAGGAATACTAGCCATACTTTCAGCCTCCACCAACCAATTGTCTCTCATTCAAAATGATAAGTGGTTGGTTAAGGCTGAGAGTGGGTTAGCATTCCTCATTTTCCTCAAGCACTTTCTCAACAAAAAAAAAAAAAAAAGCAAGTGCTTGGTGGAGGTTGTGAGTAAGGGTTGACTGAGAGTAGGGCTATCATTTCCTCATTGCTTCACAGGTAATGGTGAAAATATGGAAGTAAAGAGTGGGATTAGCATTCCTTATAAAGTTGTTGATGTGGTCCACCGCCTAGTGGTTGATGACATTGTCACACAAAGATTCCTTTTCTTAGTAATATTTCATTTTGTATTTTTAAAAGGGCTACCAATTTATTTACTATATTTTGCTATTAACATTACTATTGGCAACATCATCCTTGGTAATCTACTCTCGGCATTGTCATTTATCGAATGCAATTAAATCTAAATTTATAAAAATGCTAACCGTTGTCCCAAAACACCGACCTATCAACTACCCTAAAAAGGGAGTCTAAAACCGCATGCACTATCGAGCCCGCTAAAGGGGCCAGCCGAAAGGTCAGTCCCACCTGTCAGTAAAAGCCCATAAAGAAAACAACTTACTGGTTGCAGGGGGAAACCATGAGCGAGTTAGATTGGTTGCTATCACTAGCAAAATTGTAAAATAATAAGGATAATTAGTATTGGAAGTTATTGTCATTTAGGTATGTGGGTTGGGAAGTTTCATCTTAGTTTCACTGGAGACACAGAAACCATAGATTCGCCAACCCATTTCCTTAATACATGATTAACCTAACTCTTTGTGTCATAATGTTTATTTACCTGACATATATAAACATTACAAGTGGGCTGGGCTGGGCGGATAAGATGGAGCTACCTATTCGTCCTTTGAGATCCGCAAGCGGTTAGGTTAGTACACCTTTCCTAGTTTCCATTAAAAACATTGACCGTTGATGGAGCTGTCCGCAACAAGTATCCCATTCTCTTTGACATATTTAAATATTTTTTTGAAACAAGCAAAGTTAGATTATTGAACACTAAGAATCAGAGAATCTTAAGTATCAGAGAATCTTAATCATAGTTAATAAAGATTAAAGGGGAGACGTGCTGACTATGGGTGCGATTAAACTCTCCCTGAATTTAATCGCAATTGGCAGTGATTCGATCTGTATGGTATTGATTGGAGTTGGACCCAACTTTTTGTTTAAAAGTAGAGGGTAGTGAAGATCGGTTGGTTTGGTTGGTTGGAGATGATTAAAAAAATAGTTAATCAAGCTTGAGCCAACCCAAGCAAATAAAGTTCAAGCTCGAGCTCGATCAAGCTTGTTCAAGCCAATCACAAGCTGAGCTCCAGCATTTTCAAGCAAAGCTCAAACTTGGCCAAAGTCAGCTCAGCTCGGCTCGAATACACCCCTATAAAAATGCAAGCCAAGCCCTAACCACATAGAGGGACGACCCGTTATCACCCCTAGATGTTAGAAACGAACCACTGCCCAAAATTATTCTAAATGTCTTCAGACTAGCTCTAACGATTAGGAAAGATACAAGAAAATTAAAAAGGTACATAGAATGGAAAACTCGCTTGGCAACTGCTCCCGCCAATTGCAGGCTAACCCCATTCAAATACAGTTTTATCGCCATCCATCCAAGCAAACAAATCTCAGATGATTCAGAAGCTTGCTTAAGAAGAGTCTTGGATTGCTTTATTTGCTTCTCAAAGACAAACCCAACTGAATGATACACAATTAAAAGATCTTCAAATAGGGATCCCAAAAGATTTTTTCAACTTCTCAACCTCCAAATAAACCGTGGAGTATGGGAGGAACTCTGAGAAATGACTCTTGCTCAGGTCGTTGATTGCGACTGCAAGTTTTGGGATCTCCAAGGTCTCTTCATGGGTCAGACTCCTTACAAACCTTGCAGGGTTCCCAGCCCAAAGTTCACCGGTTGGAATCCTCCTGCCTGGAGGAACTACAGATCCAGCTTCAAGTATAGAGTGGGTTTCCACCAATGAACCTTCCATAAGGATGGAGTGCTGCCCGATTATGCACTCTGGCTCAATTGTGCAGGATCGTAAGAGAGTGTAGGCACCGATGGTCACATACCTCTCAACAGATGTTTCTGCTGGCAATCCTGACAAACGGAAACAAGTCGTGTATGATACAGAGTTTGCCAGTGGAAGTTGTAAATTTTATGAGTAAAAAGAACATAAGTTGACTTTTGCACATTGAGTATTATTATGCTTTTAAGTCTCTAATTTTTAAAAAAAAAAATGCAATCCATATAAAGAATTAGTAACAAAAGAAGTTCATTACATGAAAGAATCATCCTCCCAGAGACTTCAATTTGAACAATGCTACCGAAGTGTAGATTTAAATTCCCACATTCTAAAAAATAAAAATCAGCATAACACTCCCAGCTAAAAAACATGGTGTGCAACAGATCATTGGTAACAGCCTATAAACAGTATACATGCATATACAGGTCCTAGGACATAATATTCATTGCATACGCGCATAGTAAAAAGCACTCTAGCTTTAGCTAGATTGCTCCCTGCTCAAAAGTTATGGATGACTAGTCCAGGTGAGTTTGCAAACAGTCCACCCATATTTTTCTTCTTCTAACTTGATTACCCCAAGTAAGAAATAGTTCAGAAACTACTAATTCACATTATTAGTGAGAGGACATAAAGTAGGAAAAAAGGCTCACAACCAATCCCCTAGAAGCAGCACAAGAAAATAAAGATAAGATGTTGGACAAATGAGCACCAAATACGAGGTGCCAAAATGGTCCTGTTTGGGAACAACTTGAAGAGAAGTGTTACAGAAACCCTTCTTAGAACCGAGAGGGCAGGTGAGGTTGCACAGAGTCCACCCCTTTTTTTTCTTCTTCTAACTTTATTACCCCAAGTAAGAACTAGTCCAGAAACTACTAATTCACAGAATTACTGAAAGCCAAAGTAGAAAAAAGGCTCACAACCAATCCCCTAGAAGCAGAAAATGTAAATAGAGATAAGATGTTGGACAATTGAGCGCCCAATATGAGGTCCCAAAATGGTCCTGTTAGGGAACAACTTGAAGAGAAGTGTTACTGAAGGCCTTCTTGAGAGGCCCCCCCCCAATCTAAGGGGAGGATATACTACTAATTAGAGATAAAAAGTAGTACTACCTACTCTGCTAACGTTAACAGGTCCAATGAGAAGCTGGGAACTAGAAGATCACACGATGACAAAAATGAAGGCGAACTATTGCAGATTCCTTTCAAAAGATTGGAGTATACGAACAGTTGGTAAGTTTAACCTTGTCAATGTAAGTGAGGAAACAAAAGATAACAACGATCTACAGAGTAATAAGCCCCTGTATTAATGACTCAGGAATATTGAGGTGAAGGCTAGTAGTAGCATCTGTATGTATATAGGTGCATACTTGAGAACTTACATCCATTTTTGCATTGAATTTTCTTCAAAATCTTGCAAATTAGGACCTGGGGAATATGTATTGTTTGTTTACACGTACATGTTATGGGCATTGTCTAAGTGAATATAATATTAGCAACTTACATTAATATTCATATGATTTTTTTTTCCTGGTAACAGAGGGTGTCTCAAACCCTTTGAGGCAAGGACTAGTCCCTTCGGGTGTCCGCACCGACCCACTCAAAATTTTCCTTCGAGGAGTGGGAGTTGAACACACAACCACAGGGAGCAAACCGGGGATGCTAGCCAACTGCACCAACCCCTGGTGGGTCAATACTGAAATGATACTTTCAAGTAAACCAGGATTTCTGTTCCTATCCTTACATCCATCCATGGCAAAGTCTCAAGCTCATTCCTGTCTCTAGCTCTAGAAGCTAAAGATGGACTCTAGGTAATCTATCTAACTGGCCGAGAAGCCTTTTGCTTTCACTCTTAGTTAAGAAATGGCAATGCAAGATTGACATTACTAATTTTCTCAGTTTCAAATATGTTTCAATTATTTTTTCTTCTTTTTATAAGTACTTTCTTGGTTCCAAATGTCAATATATTGATAATCCCAATCTCAGGCTTGACATCTTCAAGGAATGGAATAAACTGTTGACAACTTAAAAGTAACCATCATATGCTTTGTGACATGTAATTTCCGTAGTCTACAAAAGCTTGATCATGAAAACAGGAGAATGAGAAAACATCTCTTTGGGGATATCACCACTTGTTGAGATGTTGTAATACTCCACCCTGACACACTACATTGTCAGAGATTGAGAATTTTTCCTGTCTCAGTAGATATTTCAAGATTTACAGTTCAATGCCCAAAAAGAAAAATGTTATCAAGGCGGTCCCACATAACCTTCCACTCCATTTCAATTTGGACAATACTAATTTCAATGTGCATTCGATGATTTAAAAATTAAAAGGAGATGGAAGGAATGAAAAAAAATAGTAGAAATCCAAGATTCATGGTGTACCTATGAAGCTATCTAATGATTCAATTGGTCTTTCCAAAAACATAAGCATCCCTGTTATAACTCCTAAGTGCCAAACATTTTGGCCAACTCCCCAAATGTTTGTCCAAAACTAAGTTTTGACCACAAGAACAATATAGTTGATCAAAATAGATCTCAAAAGCAGGTTCAACACATTCTTCCTCTAGGCCCAACTTTGCAATGTGTCTCTGATACTTGGTCAATGGGCTGAACACAATCTCCAAGGACTAGTCCTGAGTGTCCTAGACATAGTTACCATAGTGAGAAGCGAAATTGAGAAGCAGGAAGCAAGGGCCCAAAAACCCTTGGGAAACGAGAAGTGAAACAATTAAGAGGCGATTGAGGAAGCAAGTATATATTTTTGGGGGTTCTATAATATACTTCTAAAATAATTTATGGGTTGAGAATTAATCTTCTCAAAAACCAGATCTTTGGGGTGGGTCAGGTCCCCAACCTAGAAGAGTTGGTTCTTTGTATAGGCTGCAAAATTGGGTGCTTCCAACAAAGTATCTAGGATTACCAATAGGGGTTCGCTTCAAAGCAAAATCAGGTGTGGGAGCAAGTAATTATGGAATATGCACTTATTTAAAATTATAAAAAAAAAACTTTTAAATATGGGTTTATGAAAGTTTTGGAGACCCTAGAGAGAATTTGGGGTATTTAAAGGCCTTTATTTGTTATTGGGTTGTCTAAGCTCAATTGTATGCTTGGTTGCGCCTTTAACAACCATGCAAAAAACAAAGGGAGAGAGGTTCACCCACCCATTGCGCGAGAGAAATAACAAGCTAACATGAGGAAAAAAAAATACTTGACACCATTTGTCTATTTTTCTTCTTCTGTTTACAAACTTTTTTTTGTTAGATATACAAACACTGACATATTATATGGTAAAAGACATGACAAGTATATAAAATAACATAATTTTTGTTTATCAAACTACCATATTCAGATAAAATAAAATTTTATAACTTTAAACAATAACAATCCTATATATCAAATTTTAATAATAACCACCTAGGAGGCCAGTCGCCTAACCCCAACAGAGCGCTTGGTCGCCTAGGCAACACCTTTAACAACTATGCCTAGTTAGAGGTGGGTACGAGCTGTCCATGCTTGAGCCCGGCTCGATAAACGCTCGACTCGCTTATCAAACAAGATTGAACTTTGAACACGATTTTTAGGCTCGTTTACTAAACGAGCCAAGCTCAAACACCTTGCTCCTCGGCTTGTTAAGAGCTTGACTCGTTTAAATATATAAAAATTAATAATATATATGAAAAACATATAAAAAATAATAATATGTATATATATATATACATATATATATATATATTAAAATATTTAAAAATCTAAACTTGACTCAACTCGTTTATACACTAGCCAAACCAAGCACGAGCTGAGCTTTAACAAGCTTGATTAAATATGATTAAATTTAATGAAAAACATATAATATAGTATAAAACTAACATTTTAATTAAGTATTTAAATTGTATATTTACATATATACACCCTGAAAATAAATACTCGATAAAAGCTTGGATTTTTTTATCAGGCTAGGCTCAATACCCACCCCATGCCCAGTCTCATTTTTTCCCCGAAAAGTTGTGTGGTACCCTGGGGTGCCTTCAAAGGTATCTTTTTTTCCTTTGGATAGCATATGAACAAAATTCTAACATATGACCAACACCAAAATAAAATTCCTTTGGATAGCATTCTAAAAGCTTCTTAATGGGTGTGTTGTGCTTGTAGTAGAGGAAGCAGTAGATCATTTGCTACTACATTGCCCCTTTGTGCCATATCTCTGGAACTATTTTCTATTCGAGCAAGCTTGGCATTTCTTGGGTCACTCCCTACTCCTTTTAGGGATCTTTATCTTGCTGGTATTTAGGCATGCTTGATCCCTAGCCAGATTTCCTCTTGGCTCTTCTTCTAGGGCCATCTCTAAGTCCATCAAAAAAGAGAGAAACATACACATTTTTGAGGGAGCATCATTGTCCCAAATCCCAATACAAAATTAGGTTTCAGGTAATCTTCTGTTCGACTGGGTCTCAGTCAAGGAAGAATTTGCCGAAATGGGGTTTCTATATTTATTTCATAGTTAGGGGTTTAGTTTTTGTCCTAGGACTTTTGGGTCACCTCTCTATGACTGTTTTGCCCTTTTACGTCTCTTGCTTTCTCTGGTTCACTATTGGTGAATCTTTGTAATCCTTTATCTCCATATTTTAATACACTTATAATTTTATGCAATAAAAATTATGGGGGTTATGTATTATATTCCTAATAGTGTGAGTATATATATATAATTGCATTAAATCTTATTGTTGTGTTGTTAGTTGTTTTTTTTTTTTTTGATCAGTTGTTGTTAGTTGTTACCTACCATCGATGATGATATTATCCACGTTGTTGAAGGTTTAGCGTAACCAAACCCTATTTTACAACTAAAACACTTTTCGGTAATTGGGAAGATTCATTTAACATTAATTTAGAAGATATAGTTGAGGCCATGGCCAATATATATAGATTTTTTTTCATACAAGTTCTTTTCTGGTTAGCCTTAGCATTTCTAATTGCAATGAGAAGATATTGGTAACGTAAAACCATTGTGGATTATATGTCTTTTAAATGAAAGAATAATAACAAACTAGAGAAAATAAATATGAAATTAGTTATTCATTACATTTCCCTTTCATTTGCGTCAAGTTTCCCTCTTGTTTCCCTCAAGATTCTCACATCGCTTCACCTACCATAAGGTGTTTCCTAATAACTTCACAAATGCTTCCCGAAAATGGGAAAGCCGAATCAAACTCGCTTCCCACGAAGTGAGCTTCTCACCTTGGACAAGACTTCCCTGCACTATGGTCCTGACCAACCCACTCTATTAGAAACTAAGTATCTTCAAATCACAATACAACAAATGTTAAAATCAGAGACATACCAAAATAATTGCTTTCATCTCTCCTATTTCTCTTTTTTGTCTCATACATTTTTTCTCTCTCCTCTTTTCCTAATATCAATCTAATTTGGTTTCTCCCAATTTGATAAGCCTGAATTTAACATCCCGTTCAATAGTCAATTGCGAATCTCATTCTATTTAAGGGGAGGGTGGCGCATAGCAATAATCCATTTTTTAAAGCTCAATCTCTTAATTGCCCAATCCGCAGCGATCAGTTTGCTACTAGATTAAATTTTACATAAGGAAAACCATCATCGTGGATCAAGTTAGTTTGTTTCATCTAGGTATAGATGCAACTTAACCACTACTTCTAAACACAAGCATAAGGTAACCGGTAGATTCAATAGGGTTATAGAGCCGAAAAGGAGATACAGCCATCTAGGTGTCAAGTCTAAGCTCAAACTCTAAACATTTGGATCTAAATCTGACTAGAAAATACCACACTACAAACAGGAGCCCAAAAACTCTTGACAAGTGAGCTTCCACACAGAAGCTATGACTAAATACACTAACAGGTTTTTCCATAGTTACCAAAGCGAGAAGCGGGAAGCGAGGCTTAAAAAAACCTTAGGAAACGGGAAACGAGAAATAAGATATAGGCTCCTCATTCCCATTATGTTATTGATGGGTAGTTATACCTTTGATTTTATTTTACATGAACTTTTTGTGAAAAAGTAGGTGTCTTAGGTTTCAAACAGACGATACTTGCTTAGAATCTACACCCTACGCTATAGAGTGTGGTCTACCACATCACTTCACAAATACAGATCCCTTTGACTACTAGATGAGACGTGATGCAAAGAGTTTCCTAGTAAGCGAGTCTGTCCGAGGAAGCGAGTTTGGGAAACGAGCTTCCTGGGAAGCGAGCTTCCCACCTTGTACATAGCTTCCCTACAACTATGGGGTTTCCTCTGTCAATTCACCAATATTGGACTATAATTAATAATTTGTAGCCAATGACCACCAGCACAGGCAAAACAGTGTATAATCTGAAGTCTGAACGTAAGAGAGACTTCAACAAGGATGATGGTAATTCACTTTCCATAAAAGCTGAATGGCATCCGACACAAACTAAAGACATTAAAATTCCTATCTTTTCCGGTCTCCCCACTTCCAGGCTTAATAATAATTCCTAAGAGATACTTCAACAAAGATGATTGTAATTCACTTTCTATATATGGCATCCGACACAAACTAAAGACATCAAAATTCTAGCCTTTTCTAGTCTCCCTGCTTTTAGGTAGGTGTGGGTATCGAGCCAAGCCAAGCTGAGCCTAACAAGCCGAGCTTTTATCAAGCAAGGTTTTTTTTGAAGGTATTCAAGCTCGCCTCGTTTATAAATGAGGAAATCAAGCTTGAGATTTTAACAGGCTCAATTAATATATGATTAATTTTTAAAAAAACTATAATATATGATTAATTTAAAAAATTATCCCTTTAATTGATGTATTTACATATATTTAATATTTTTTATTTTTAATATATATATATAAACGAGCCAAGCTTTTAACGAACCAAGTACAAAGGTGTTCGAGCTCGGCCACTTACTAAACGAGCATCTAAAATTCAAGCTTGTTTGATAAGCAAACCGAGCCAAGCTTGAGCTCGAGCTGCTCGGGCTCGTGCCCACCCCTACTTCTAGGCTTAATAAAAATTCCTTTCCATTTTTCCATTTTCATCTATTTAATACCAACATAGGGGAACTTCACATGATCAAAAGCACATGTGTACTCTCAAGAATGATGACTTGATTTTCGAAGGGAAATTGAATTAATGATAATAATTTGGAAGGATCTCCCCATAACAACTGATATAACTTAACAGCTCCAACAGTACGGGGAAATGGGTAACATCCCTAAACTAAAGCTAGTGTGCTGGCTGCATTAGACACTAAAATGGAAAACCAAAACTTTATTCTAACAATTAGATTAATCACATAAATTATAAAACTTAACTAAAAGATTACCCAAATGATAAATAATAACAAACGACTAATGATGAAAATGATAAAAGTAATTCTCAATCAAGTCTTCTGAGATGCCAGGATACTAAATTGCAAGAATGTCTTTGGCACATACACCAACATACTTTTTTTTACAAAGAATTGGTATAACAATATTGAAATTGCTTGTAACTTCTCCACAGAAATTTCGATCAAATTCTTCCCGACTAAATTGGAACATCAACAAAAAAAAAAGGAAGTTGATATTTAAGCGAAGAAAAGCCTTGTTTTTTTTCGATCGATAATCAAGGACAAATATATATATATATAGGAAAACAAAGATAGTACAGAAAAGTGGCTAGGGCATAGTTCATGAGATCGCAAAGAAAAACCTTGTGGAATCTCAGATGGCTTGAGAGGGGGGAATATAGGCCTACGATACCTAACATATAAAAAATCTGATTCCATCTTTCCACTTCTTAACAAAATTGGTATGAGGACCATAATTTCCAGAGCAAAAAGCAAAATCGAGAAGCAAAGCACAAGCGAGGCTCCAAAAATCCTTGGGAAATGAAAAGGGAGAAAAATTTAATAAGCGACAGAAGAAGTGAGCAAGAAGCGATTAAGGAAGCAAGTATATATTTTTGGCATTTCTACATTATACTCCAACAACATATATATAGTATTAAATCTTATTGGTGTGTTGTTACTTGTTACCTCATACCTGCAATCGATGATGATATTATTCATTTTGTTGAAGGTTTAGATTAACCAAATCCTTGTTTTACAAAGAAAACCTATTGGGAAGCTTCATTTCACATGTAATTAGAAAATATTGCTAAGGCCATGGCCAATTTGTCTTTTATTTTTTTCATACGGGTTATTTTTTTGTTAGCTTTAGCATTTTTAAATACAATGAGAAAATATTGGTAATGTAAAGCCAGTATGAATCAGATATCTTTCAAATGAAAGATAACAAGAAAGAGAGAAAAAATTAAATAAACAAATATGATATGACTTATAAATTAATTATTTATTCCTTACATTTCCTTCTAGTTTCCGTCATATTTCCCTCACAATTCTAATAATCCTTTCACCTACCAAACAGTGTTTCCCAATCTCTTCTTCAAAAAATGGAGAAGCCGAATAAAACTTATTTACTAAACGCACTTCCCTAAAAGCGAGCTTCTTACCTTGAACATGACTTCCTTGCAACTATGATGAGTACATGTCCTTCCTATCTAGCTTACTCCATCTCCATCAACATAGGCATTCCTATATTTTAATACCTTAGACACTAAGTTTTTATTTCCTCCTCGACAAAACTCTATAGTTTCATTCCATGTAACAGTAAACAATGGATAGCATTTGACTAGAACTCTTAGGGTGGGTTTGATAACTCCCGCAACATTATTCAAGGATAACTGCCATGTACCTAGCCGTATATAAGCAGGTCTCACACACTTAAGGGAGTGCCATGCCAGCATTATTCATGTTTCATGTGCATCATGTTGCACAAAACATGTAGGGTAAGGCTATGTCTGGGGTAGTATAACTAACATCTGGTCTTTCATATAAGTATACAAATGATGAGGTTCATCCTATAATTCTAGATAGAAGATGCCAAATCAATGCCTAACCTTATCTTATTTGGTTCGTGTAGGTTCTTTGGCAATTCATGATAAACCCAATTGGGTTTTCCAGGTGCTTTTTGTTAAGTATGGAGGCAGATTTGAGGCAAACCGTTCAAACTACCTTGAGTTTTTTGTATGGGAAAAAATTCCAGTAAGTTTGCTTGAAACTGTTCGAAATGTTTGGGAACCGTTCGAACGGTTGTCATAGGTTTTGGTCTTTTAGGTCCGAAATTCTCTTATTTTGGGGTTGGTATATCAGATACTTAATGGTTAGGGTTTTATTATCAGTTGCAGCCACCAAGAGAGGTTTTCCTTGAGAGAGAGAGAGAGAGAAAACTTGTATTGCTTGTTTGCTTTTGCCTTTGAGCATTGTGAAGTGGTGTGGATTCGTGGATGTAGGCATCATTAGCCGAACCACGTAAATCTTGTGTTGTGTGTTCTTGTTTGCTTTTCTCTGTTCTTGTTCTTCTGATTATCGTGTTCTGGGTTTGTTGCCCGATTCCCAACAACTGGTATCAAAGCATCTAGGTTCGAGTGGGAGCAATGACATAAGTAGGAAATGTGAGAATCGACAAGTTCAATGGCTCAAACTATGGATTCTTGAAGATGCAGATAGATGATTACCTTTATCAAAAGGATCTCTATCTTCCTTTAGAAGGGAAAGAGAAGATGCCGGAGAAGATGATGGACAAGGAGTGAGATGTATCAGACAGGAAAGCCCTGAGCACGATACGACTCTTACTTGCTTGCATCTGTCGCTTTCAACATCTCGAAAAAGAAGACAACGGTAGGGGTAATGAAGCCCTAGGAAGTATGTATGAAAAACTATCTGCTTCAAATGAAGTATTTTTAATCAAAAGATTATTCAATATGAAGATGGTTGAAGGTGGGTCTGTGGCTGAAAATTTAAACAATTTCAACACAATCACCAATCAGTTAAGTTGGGTAGGCATCAATTTTGATGATGAAGCCCGGGCTTTAGCTATTTTATCTGCATTACCAAAAAGCTAGAGTGCCTTGGCTATGACTATGAGTAATTCATTGCAGTATGATAATGTTGTGGGGGTTGTTCTAAGTGAAGAAGTTCGCAGAAAATCCTCGGGTGAAACAACAGAGAATGCCCTAAATGTTGAAAACAGGGGATGGTCATCAAAGAGAGGTAACAAAATTAATGGCAGATCAAAGTCTAGAAGGGGCAGATATAAAGGAAAGGAATCTGACTATTGGAACTTTGGCAAATCAAGCCACTTCAGTAGAGATTGTACTTCTGCAAAGAAACCTGTAAAGAGTATAAATCAAGGAGGAAAACAATGAGGAAAAGATCAATCAAATATTTCCAATAAAAGTGATGATGCTTTGATTCTTTCTTGTAATGTACAGGGCAAATTTTGGTTAGTAGATTCTGGTGCATCGTTTCATGCTCCACCTCACAAGAACATCCTTCATATTTACATACAAAGAAATTTCGGGAAGGCCTACTTAGGTGACAACGAATCTTGTAGTATTATTGGCAAGGGTGATGTTTGGAGAAACCTGTCAAATGGGACAATCCTGAAACTAAGAGACGTAAGGCATGTTCCTACACTGAAGAGAAACTTGGATTATGTGGGACAGTTAGCAGAATCCGGGCTTCTGACAACCTTCACAAGTGATTCTTGGAAGGTCACCAATGGTTCTAACTTCTATGGTGGTAGCTCGTGGCAAGAAAGAGGGCACTCATTATTTGACATCTGGAACAAATGGCCCGATTGCAGTTGCAACTGCAAGTGTAGATGTCAGCACATGACATTGCATATTAAGGTACATGAGTAAAAAAGGAATGAAGATTATGTAGAAGGAGAAACTGCCAGGTTTGAAATCCATAGATCTGGATTTTTGTGAAGATTACATCTATGGGAAGCAGAAGAAAGTCGGTTTCTCAAAAAGAGGAAGGACTCCAAAAGCAGAGAGGTTAGATCTGGTACATACTGATCTATGGGGGCCAACCGGGGTACCTTCTTTAGGAGGCTTAGTTTACTTTGTAACTTTAATTGATGATGCTAGTAAAAAGTTATGGGTATATTTTCTGAAGCATAAATCAGGGGTATTTGATGTGGTCAAGAAATAGAAGGCTTTGGTAGAGACTGAAACAAGTCTAAAATTGAAGTGTCTGAGATCAGACAATGGGGAAGAATACTGCTCAAGTGTGTTTGAAGAGAATTGCTTAATCAATGGAATCTAGAGACAAAAAACGATTCCAAGGACGCCGCAATAGAAAGGCATTGCAGAACGCATGAACATGACCATCATGGAGTGTGCTAGGAGCATGAGGATCCATGCAGGGTTGCCTAAGAAGTTTTGGGCGGAGGCTGTGAGCACTGCAGTTTATTTGATTAATAGAAGACCATCGGTTGCTTTGGATCATGGATTGCCAGAGGAAGCATGGACTGAAAAGAGGTAAACCTATCCCATCTCAGAATATTTTGGTGTACCTCTTATGTCCACATAGATTCTGAGAATATGACCAAGTTGAATCCTAAGTCCAAGAAATGCACATTAATTGGATATGGGCAGAATGAATCGGTTACAGATTTTGGGATGATGAAAATCAGAAAGTAATCAGGAGTAAAGATGTCATATTCAAGGAGAATGCAATGCACAAGGATGAAGATGGGCAGAAAATTCAGAAGGAGAATTCTGAGTTTGTGGAGCTTGAGGAGAAATCAACAAGGGATGTGTTGAAGCCTCGATATGAGAATGTGCAAGTAGAACAACGCACACTGATACCCGAGAGGAGATCATCTAGAACGATTAAACATCTTACTCGCTATTCATCTTCTCAACATTATCTACCGCTGGCAGATAACGGTGAACCAGAAAGCTATCAGGAAACACTGCAAACGGAAACTAAGGTCAAATGGGAGTTTGCTATGGATGATGAGATGGATTCCCTCTCATCCAACCAGACATAAAATTTGGTGAAGCTAACTGAAGGGAAGAAAGCTTTGCACAACAAGTGGGTTTACAGGTTAAAGAAAGAACATGACGGTTCAAAAAGGTACAAGGCAAGATTGGTGGTGAAAGGTTTTCAGTAAAAAGAAGGGATAGACTTTACTAAAATTTTCTCACCAGTTGTAAAGTTGTCAACAATCAGAGCAATTTTGAGTATAGTGGCTATAGAAGATTTACACATGGAGCAATTGGATGTGAAAATAGTTTTTCTTCATGATAACCGTTAAGAAGAAATCTACATACAGCAGCCATAGGAATATGCAGAGGTTGGGAAGGAATGTTTAGTGTGTAAACTCAAGAAGAGCTTATATGGCTTGAAACAAGCTCCCAATCAGTGGTATATCAAGTTCGATACCTTCATGAATGACAAAGACTACAGGAGATGTCATTAAGATCATTGTTGCTACTTTAAGACATTCGAGTCATCTTATATAATTCTTATGTTATATGTTGATGATATGCTTGTTGTGGGATCAAGTATGAAAGAAATTTCATCCTTGAAGAAGAAACTATCGGAAGAATTCGAGATGAAAGACTTGGGTCCCTCAAAGCAGATACTTGGCATGAGGATCAGTAGGGATAGGCCTAACATGAGTTTGAAGCAATCTCAGGCAGGTTATGTGGCCAAGATACTGAAGAGATTCAACATGGAAGATGCTAAGGCAGTTAGCACTCCTTTGACAAGTAACTTTAAACTTTAGTTAAATAGGGCGTTGAAAATTGGGAAGAATTGGAGTAAATGTCCAAGATACTATATGCATCTGCAGTTAGTAGTTTGATGTACGCAATGGTATGCACATGACCAGATATTGCTCAAGCAATGGGAGTAGTAAATAGATTCATAAGCAACCCAGGAAAGGAGCATTGCTCAGTCGTGAAGTGGATTCTAAGGTACTTAGGGGGTACTACAAAAAAGGCTCTATACTATGGATGTTCAGAAATCAGTTTGCAAGGATTTGCTAATTCAGATATGGTAGGGGATATGGATAGTAAGAAGAGTACCACACAATATGTGTTCACCCTAGGCAGTGGAGCAGTCAGTTAGGTCTCAAGGTTGCAAAAGATAGTCTCCCTTTTGATAATTGAAGCAAAATATGTTGCAACAATGGAAACTTGCAAATAGATGGTATGACTTCAGAGTTTCTCGAATGAATTGGGCATGAAGCAGGAGAATTGTAAATTGCACAGTGACAGTCAAAGTGCAATTCACCTTTCGAAGAACTCAGTCTTTCATGCGAGGACTGAGCACATCGACATTCGATACCATTTCATTAGATCACTATTGGAGAAGGGATTGGTATTTCTGGAAAAGATCTACACAAGTCCAAACCCTGCAGACATGTTAACCAAAGCGGTTACTACAGAGAAGTTGAAGACATGTTCAGTTTTTGTTGGTCTTCAAACTTGAAGACGAGGAGGTGATTCACACCAGCTTTCATGAGGGAGCGGCACTACAGATGAAGTAAGTACAACGGCGGAACTCTTGGAGATATATTTCTAAGTGAGAGATTGTTAAGTATGGAGATAGATTTGAGGCAAACCGTTCAGCCTTGAGTTTTTTGTATCCGGTAAGTTTGCTTGAAATTGTTTGAATGGTTTGGGAACCGTTCGAACAGTTGTCGCGGGTTTTGGTCTTTTAGGTCCGAAATTCTCTTATTTTGGGGTTAGTATATAAGATACTTAAGGGTTAGGATTTTATTCTCAGTTGCAACTACCAAGAGAGATTTTTCTTGAGAGAGGGAGAGAACTTGTATTGCTTGTTTGCTTTTGCCTTTGAGCATAGTGAAATGGTGTGGATCCATGGCGTAGGCATCATTAGCCGAACCACATAAATCTTGTGTTGTGTGTTCTTGTTTGCTTTTCTCTGTTCTTATTCTTCCGGTTATCGTTTTGTGAGGTTGTTACCCGATTCCCAACACTTTTGTGAGGAACATGATGGGGTATCTAAAGAAGTAAGTACTTTAGAGAAATCTTCTATGTTTGCTTAGATGTAAATCATCTGCTTTGCAGTCTCAGAATTCAAAATGCATCCATGGAATAACAGATGACATAGTCCTAAGTCATGCTCACCCATTCTTCCTCGTTTCCCACTGCATTTGACAAATGAGAAGCTCCTTAGGTATGTCACACTCAGACAAATTCATCAATGAAGTTCTTCATTCCAAATTTTGAGGGCGCTATGTAACTCATTTGTTTGGGGCAGGGGGGCTATGTGGCTCATTGGTTTGTTCTGGTACTTCCTGCCCTCTATAATATTTATTATTCTTGTTTCCTGCTGTTTCTAATAAAATAAATGGTTTCTCAGACTGCATTGTAGTTAGTCTAACCTAAAATAAATTTCAGTAAATGGTAATCAGAATGCCTTTTTTTTTTTTCTTTTTCCTTTTTTTTTAAGTTAAGGAAGGTGCCAACAAGAAAATCCTTACCGCTAACCTAATGTAAGCAAATTGATTAATCCAAGCCCCATATTCATTCATCAATTTCTGCTCGATTCCAGGGGAAAAAAAATCTACGTAATAGAAGAAGCCATATTTCTAACTAGGGTGCGAATCAAAAAGTTCAAAAGCTAAACCCCCGAACCAAAAATCAGAAACCGTAAGAATCAAAACAAAATCAAACTGGTTGAAATCAAATCGAACCTGTAGGAGAAGACCAAGCGGCATGGAGAACGCACCGCTCCTGCACATTTGAACAGAACCCAACCGTGATTTTGTTGAGATCGCCGCGAAGAACCGATCCACTCCAAACGGAAGATCCATCGTAAACGGTGACTTGGCCGGCAAGAACAACGTTCGGGGCAACGTAGGCGTCAACGGCGATCTTGGGAAGCCATTGCCCCAACGGGATTATCCTTCTCTGGCCTCTGTAATCCCATTTCACTCGATCACTTTCTGTGATTTTCGCTGCCTCAGTGGAAAGGCTGCGACTGAGAAGATATTGAGAAGAGAGAGTCGTTTTTAGGGCTTTTCTGGACAATCGAGCTAGAGTCGCCATTTCTTTTCCTTTACGCGAGAGAGAGAGAGAGAGAGAGAGAGAGTTTGGTCCTTTTGACTCACTGGATAAACAGGGTGAGTGGTAGAGGTGTCGGGTTTGTAAGGTCGACGCGAGGGATTATTTCTGTGGAGCCGGGGATTACAAGGGAATAAGGGATCGGTGCCGCTGCTGTACACTACAAGTCTGTATACACTATAAGCCTACGTTTATCAACTAGAATCGTTTGATTACAGATATTTGATGAACCTGTGTTCAAACATTTGACCCGAGATTAGTTGATAATTTGTGGATCAAGCTAATCTCGCTTCTCAGCTAGGGGTGGTTATCAAACAAAGGTGTGCACGAGACGAGAACAGCTTGAGTTAAAAGCTGGAGCTCGTTCGTTTATTTTGTAAACAAGCCAAGCTCAAGTTTGATTTTCAAGCTTATTCAGTTAACAAGCCAAGCCTGAACACACCCTTACTCGGCTCGTTAAAAGCTCAATTCGATTATATATATAATTAACCTAGTAAAATATCTAAATATACTTTATTTAAATTATAAATTAAGTATATATATTATATAGTAGTAAAGATTTATAATATATAATGTATTTTAAATAATAAGAATATATCCTTTATATAATTATAAATTTTTCCTAAAATTTTAGGTAACACTCTAATTTTTTTTTACTTATATAAGGATAATAAAGTAAAATTTAAACCTAATAAATAACTAATTCTAATGAATCAAGCTGCTCACGAACTCATTGAGCTCGGCTCGAGCTCGTATGTTAAAGTTCGAGCTTATTTACTTAATATAAACAAGTCAAGCTCAAGCTTGATTTTTGAGCTCATTTACTTAATAAACAAGCTTGAACATCCCACTACGTGGCTCAGCTTAGCTTGATAACACCCCTACTCATAGCCTAGGGTTTTTTGCATATGAGTTGTTAGGTTTATCCTAAACTTTACCATTTGATAATTGGAGGATTTGAGAGTACCCGTAGACTTGCACATTGTTTCTTCTTATTAATTGTACAGTTCCTTACATAGACAGTAGTTAAAGTTTATAAGATTTGAGACTATGGATCATTCTTCCTATGAGGATTGCTATCCCTGCTTCTCACCTTCCACCAACCACTGCCGAATTTGTAATGTTTAAAGCACTCTCTCATGTAGAATGGACAAGTGGTTGGTTGAGGGTGAGAGAATATAGGAGTTGACTGAGAGTAGGGCTAGCTAGCACTTCTCTTCTTCCTAAATATCTGATCAGCTCAGGATTAGTGATAGTTGCTTGCATGGGAAAAGTAGCCCTTTTGTTACTATTCTATGGCTATGAAAGAAATGGAAAACGACACTATTCTTATCCACTCATTCTACCCGTCCAAAATTTTGGTACACGAACTTGAATCTTGAATTTAACATTGCAAAAAAGCTAGGGGGAATAATCAAAGTTAATGAAAAGAATATGATCAATTTAAATAAGTGGAATAATCATTGTATATAAACTACATATTAATCATTGTATATTCACTAAGAAGTCCATCGATCAGAAGGCCGGCTAGTCCCATTTCTTATAGGTTTTTCATGGATTGAATGGTCTTGAACAACCGGCAAGTGCCTGCAGGCTAGACCATGGTGATGGTTTATACTTTGATACTTCACGAATAACACGAACACGGGATCGTTCATCCTTAAGAGTCAAATCTTTTGGCTAAAGAAGAATTATATAATGAAAAGTTCATATCTTTTGGCTTTGGAAGTATGTATCCACATCAAGTTCTCCATATCTCACAAATAGCTTAAAGTTCTTAGTAAATAGATGATATATATATATTTGAGGGAACATTGCCCATACTACAGAGGTTTCATGTCTATCTCAAACACTTTTATAACACAATCACCCTCACCACTACTATATATACCATACTATTGTAATGAAGTACTCATCATCTGGTCAAGAGGACAGAATCTTGGTGAAATGGAGTCGAAATATAAGAGCAGAGGGTTCATCAAAGGTAGGCTGAGGAAGTCTTTCTATGGATCAACCAAGCCTTCCTTACCCATGCAATATACTAGCAAGGTTAAGCCAAGCTCACATTCTTCCACTGCTTCTGTGGGTTTCCTTGTTGACCAGGAGTTTGTGATTCCTTCACCAAAGCATAAGGTATCATTCTTGAAACCGGATAATAGTCCCTCCGGAGGTGGAGGTGCAACAGGTGATGAAAATATCGACTTGAGGGCGGTAAGTTACATCTCTTACGTTCAAGAGCGTTTCAGGCTTGAAAGAGTTGATTAAGATCAAAGGAAGTATCTGAAAATGTACTAGCCGTCACTAACTAAGCTTGCATTTGTGATCACCTAGTTTTCTCTAAATACGGATTAATCATCTTCCTAAATAAATGAAATAAATTCCTATCAAGTTTCTAAACTTGAATTCTACGTTCAATTAATGTGTATAAAAGTAGGGTTTGTTGTATGAGAAATGCTACAGAGATGGTAGCGTCATAGTGCAACACAAGTCTATTCCAGAAGAAGCAATTCTTAAAGTGTCAAAAATCATGGGACACCCGACTCTAGGGAATCCCAAAATTTTTGAATCCATAAGATCACGTCTTTTAGAACAGTCTCGATCGACTTGCCCTATAACTATATGATCTCAGTACACCATTTCTCTTTGTTATTTTTGATGCACCATTGACCCTTGTCCAGGTGTTAGGTTATGTAATGTGCATGAGTTATCTCATTACTTTATGAAATTCTCCGAAGGAATAAAAATTTCTTTCATTTCATCTAATCTTGAATTTCATTCAACAGTAATCTAGATGAAGATGTTTAAAAAGAGAGAATTCTAATCGATCAATTGCTATACAAAAATTGCAAGTCCCAAATTGATTTTGTAGATCATATATGTGTTCTTCTTTAGTAGCTCGAATGCGTTAAGTAGTCATGTAGCATAAACCTTGCCACCACATCGTTGAGCTGATTGCCATTTTTCATTGTTTAGTAGATAATCACTCTTATTTTAACACGTTGTGCTTCCAATTAGGCCCTAAGATTAATCATATTTTATGTTAATCATAAATGTGAAATACTAGCTAGTATAAGTTCTCGCACAATATTGGAAGAAAGGTAGGTTATCACTTAGCAGGCAATAAATGATTTCTAAGTACTAAAACTTTCATGCTAAGGATCGAGTAAGGAAATTGTAGAAAAGGAATATCACTTCCATGATGAGGAATATTTGTTCCCAAAATTGGATAGCTAAAGTGACTCATTCCACTTTGAGGTTGACTGGAGCTCCCAAATCACGCCTTTTTTTGTTGGATGTGTTGGTAAATATTCAAAATTAATTTATATTTATGAGAATAACCTTGTATATGTATTATAAAGGGGTATTTTATATCTAATACCAGAATAACCCTAAAATTAGCATATTTAATTGTGGGAGCTCCAAAATCATTTTAAACTAGAGCTCCTATTGATATTTAAACTCTTTCACCTTTTCAATTCATGAAAAGAGATGCTTGCAAACATAGAAAGTGTGAGTCCAAAGACTTACAAATTATTATAAAGTTAAAAAGACCCATAAGTGAAGCATCTAAGCTACTATACAACAATCCTTGAAAGCTAGCTTTGTAAGTGATGAAGTATCCAAACCACTATAAAACAATCCATGAAAGCTTATTTTGTTTGTATAATTATTTACGAGCTTAAGTTAGCCTCATTCAGCTTTACCTCTCCCCCAATATTCACGAACTTAAGTTGTCCTCATTCAGCTTTACCTCGCAAAAATACCCACAAGAAAATAGATTTAAACCTTCCATACTTTCTTGCCATGGATATAATCATATCTCATGTTATTCATAACATTTCAGTATATATATATATATATTCTTCGTCAACTCAAAACAAATAATACTCATTGGAACTTTGTATTGGTTAGCATCCTCCTCTAAATAAGTGATATATAAAACTAGGTGCTCAACTAGCTAGGGCTATCTATATATATATATAACAATGAGAATGGGTAATATGTGCTTGCCGAATAGGTAAGTTTGCCTTTGCATCAAGCATTTCAAAGTCAAGTGCCATGTTTTTAGCTAACGAAAAAGCACAATGTGCAATATCATATGCACCACCTAACCGAAAGTAATTAGCCTGATCAAATTCAGCTGGACCATCCACTAAGATTGCTTTTTTTTATGGGTTACATCATCACAATGTCCATGGCAAAACTTGGGCTGGGCTTGGAGTGTGCATCAAGGCCAAGTTAAGTCCAAATGAGTCCAATCAAGCTATTTTTCGTCACCTAATTGGTTCAAACTAAGATATGACTGACTTGTATTTATTACCCCCTTAACATGTCATATAAATGTATATCCAGAAAGGAACGACTTAGGAATATGGTTATAACATAACGACCGATTGGTATGTCCAACACATATAAGAATATGAAACATGACCTTTCCCACACTAATACAAGAGTACTATCATGAAAATTTTGTAGTCCCCACCAAAAATAAGGTGTGATTGTCACCATAAAAATACATTTTTAAAATAAACAAAATGACTCATAATCTACCAAAATCATAAATTGAGTAAGAAGATTGGATTATGGACTCGAAAAACTGTTAGACACCCGATCCATCCTATAAAAGATAGTTATATAACAAACAAATTAACACACACCCCTTCACGAAGACTAGTAGAAAGCCTTACCTTTTTCTGGAGACAAACATTCTCGTCTTGCAGAGCTCTTTGCTACATTTACATAAAATGGCAAGTTAGTTGTACTGTTTTATTATAACACATAATCCCATAGTCAATAGATTACAAATATAAAGCTCATTATCTCACTTTTCTCTTCAACAAGTTGATGTGCTCCAAGAAGATACGCCTCTGTCCAAACGGATTAGAAATTATTCTTTTTTTTTTTTTTGGGAGGGAATTAGAAATTAGTCTAATAATTCACAAATGAAAATCACACTGAGGAACCATTGCATGATTCCAGCTGTGTAACCTAACTTTTTGGGTCCAACTGATGGGTAGGGTGTCAATTAGGCTGCGGCCGGTGGCCCAACCTGACCCAAAAAAACCTACTTTAAGCCCATTGATCAAGTCCTTAGAGTTAAGGGTCAGCCCGGCCCAACCATAATATATTATGCTTATATCTATATATTTGGTGAGAGATATGCTTTAGGGTGGAGCTGACAACACTCACACCCTATTGGGAATGGAACCTGGATCAATGGAGTGGTGACTGGTGACTGGTGACTAGCACACACTACCGATGGGCAAGCGATGCTTCCCCATGTAGAGGCCTGTGATGGGTTTTCTCCAGGATTGATTGGGCTATCAATGGATCGAATCATGATCAAATCCGGATCCGATCCGATTAGCCAGACTTTGGACCCTATACGTGATCCGTCGGATCGGAGGAATCCGATTATAATCGGATCGGATCAGGATATAGGATGATCCGATCCGATTATATTAAATTTTAAAATCATTTTAAATATATTAAATAGATTTTTATGGATAAAGTATTAATTTTATAAAAAAAACATTAATTAGAGTTAATTAAGGTAATATTAGATTTTTATATTATTAAAATAGTTTTTTTAAAAAAAAAATTAACCTTATTCGGATCTTAAAAATATAATCGGATTTGGATTCGGTTCGATTAATTAATGATCCGACGGATCTCGGATTGGTCGGATTCTTAATCGGATCGGATTTGGATCTAGGCAGATCCAATCCGAAATCCAACCTGTTGACAGCCCTAGGGATTGGGCCTGTGTACGGATGTTGCAAGCCAGGCTCGAGCAGAGCTTCGCCTTGGCCTGCATAAACTCATTAACGCTACCAAATCTGTCATCTATATATATGCTTTATGTCATTCAAATCATATGTCGTGTATGTGCGAAAAATATGACTGTTATTTGCCTTTCTAGAGCGGATGCGTTCAACTCCGGTCTTCAGTTGTCGCTCCAGTTGTTTTAGCTCTTTCATGCCCAGGGACTGTAAATCTTCTCCAGCCATATGCCTTCAGAATTATAAATAAAAAGATAATAGTGTTAAACTACAAGAAATACTTCATCTTTCTTGAATAATTAAGAACAATTGAAGCATATATAAGTAAAGAAAATAATGTGGCCGAGGTTTTGATACTTACTTATGTTTTGCCTCCAAGGTTTCTATCGATATCTTCAAGTCATGGATTTCAGTCCTCCAAAACTGTGATGACAATGAAGAACATCAAACAAATCTCAAATCAACTATGTTTAAGTGCTATCAACATTTATTACTGAAAATTCTATCAGTAGGCCCTAACTTCATATTATCCACTGCAAATTTTAACACCTAGGGGCTTCTATGATCGAAACTATATATGAAATGGAGTGACATGAAACATGGTGATAGTTTCTGTCTCCCAAAAACATATATAAAACTTCTTAGTAAAAAAAAATGTTGTGACTGAGAATACATGAAAGATGATCCAGTTTCCTATGTGCGTTCGATTGGCGAGAAAATGAAAGAAAGTAGAAGAAAAGTGAGTATTCTTCCAATTTTCTTGTGTTCAGTGTGTAACAAACACACTTTTATTTTCTTGCACTTTCTTAAAAGTGATAAACTCCCAAAAACTTTCTTTATCTTTGCAAGAGAATTTAAGTTTCTTTTTTTTTCTTTCTCACACTTTGTCTTCCTTGCCAAACGAACACACCCTTAAGAAATAGGTAGTTACGGTACTGCCTAACCCCAGCTTACCAGGCTTACCTTCCACGCAAAATATAACATTGTGATCTAAACGCACAACCACTGAACAGACATTCAAGTAATTTCATAAAAATAGTACCCAAAAAAAAAAATGCATAAAACCATTACTATATCGTCGAAATTACATAAATCCATAAAGGTACCTCTACGGTTCTCAACCGCCAATCATTTGATCCCGGCATCCCTACTTCGTTCTGATACTTCAAAATGGTCCTATCCACACTGCATCCAACAACACAAATGTAAACTCCTAATGTTTTTAATGTTTCACATAAACATAATATAGTAAAAAAAGGACATGAAACAAAACGAATATACAAGGTCTTATGTATTTTGATTTAATTTACTAGACCCCTACTTAAAATGCAATACCAGTTCTCTCTCTCTCTTTCTCATGTGCCTCTACAGTCATAATAGTAATAGAAGCAAGACAGGCTCATGCTTATATCAAATAGAATCCACAACACCATTTTTATAGGAAGAAAAAACAAATCTATAACGATCGAAATCAGGGTGTGATAGAAAGATGTACGAACTCATGACTAGCAAACTGGTAAGCTTTCCCAGTCGGAGAGAAGATGATGAGAGCTACTTCGGCCTCACAGAGGACTGATAGCTCGAAAGCTTTCTTTAAAAGCCCATTTCGTCGCTTAGAGAAGGTGACTTGTCTGCTTGTTGTGTTCTCAATTCTCTTAAGCTCTACCTTCCCTCTCCCCATCTCCCTGTTTTTCGCTTAGCAGGATAGAAGACAGACAAGTATATATATAAAACGGAGAAATAAGGAATGTTCCGAGGATTTTTTTTTTTTTTTCTTTGGTACATGTCACACAGGTCAGTTAGTGCGCAACCCCAGTTAGCATAGAGTGTGGATTAGCAACAGGACCTGTTGTAGCCCAAAAGGCTATTCATGGCCTCTCTCAATTAAAAAGACTGGCAATATGGGTCCTCTTTGGGGTTGCTTTGGTGGCAAGGGACCGTCAAATTGACGAATATTTTGTGCACGTCAACTAAAACTTTGATTTGAGTATATAACGTTTTGATTGATATATACATAAATACTTGACATCTTCCGAGTGTTATTGGTGCTCCCCACGACCCTCACTCACCAACTCTTGAGAAGATTCCAAATTTAAAGAAGGAAAATAGTCACCACCTCGGGCCGAGGAGCCCGATGAGGTGAGTTACCATCTCGTCCCCCCTTTTTGGGGTCACGTGTCTTCTTTTTACTTCCATTAATTGTGGTTAAGATTCAATCACCCCTAAGGTTCACATATCTACCTTTGGTTTTTAGAAATAAAATATTTTAAAAAAAGTTAACCAGAGGAGGTGGTTAATTTTTTAACCATAACTCAAGAGATTTGTGAGAGTGAGGAGGAACAGTCCCCTCCTCAACTCGAGGAGGTGACTATTGCTCTTTATAGAAATACAAAAGACATGATTTTTTCCATTATAACAATTCTCTCAAATATTATATAGAGATAAGTAACTATTAGTCACCCTAAATAAAAAATATCACCTAAAAGGATATGATTTGAAAAAATTTACCAAATAGGGTATGTATTCCAACATTATCCTTATTCGTGTTTGGGTTTTATATGTGTAGCTAAGGGGTTAATATATCAAAAGCATATCCTATTAGGTAATAAAAATATAAAGTATGCCTTTTTTGATAAATATGTTAAAAACATGCCCTTTTTAGGTGATGAAAATGCAAAGCATGGCATTTTAGGTGTCGCCCCATTAAATATTTTTTTAATTTTCATTGAGGCTAACCGATAGCAGTTGTAGCCCTATGGATAAAGAGGAGCTAATCCACACTCGACTTAGTGAAGTTGTAATCAACCGTCCCACCTTTAATTGTCTCGAACTCAAAACGGGGCCCACACTCATCATGGAATACAAACTACTCATGGAGCATCTAGGGCGGTACGTGTTCGATGAAGCTGATACGAGGAAGAATCTTTAAATAAATATTAGGAAAATGCTAGTGAGACCCAAAGGGCTGAGACCACACCGAGAGACCGTGCATGTGATGCACGGATCTCAAAATTTCATTAATAAATTTAATAAAATTTTGAGATTCATGCATCATAAGCACGGTTTCGATGTGATCTCGGCCCTTTGCGGTTTCAATAGCAAAGTCCTAAATAATATCCATGCAACTTATGAAACTGGTGACACCACGACACTATCTACACTATGAAAACTGACTCATCTTTCAAAAAAAATTATAGAAAGGCCATTGTATAATTATTTTAGGAAAGTGATTTAAAAATCAATTGGGGCCGTAAATGGATCCGGATATTATCCGTTTAGTCGGATAATTATCCAGATAGGTATCCGGTGGATCGAATTCGGATAGTAAAATATTATCCGTTTATAATCGGATACGGATTCGGATACTGTTATATTTGATCCGATAAATATCCGTCCGATTATATAATATATATATATATATATATATATATATATATTTTTATTTTATAAAATTAATATAACTTTTAAAATATATTTTTTAATAAAAATTTATATATTTTTTAAATATTAATTTATATTTTTTAATTTTAAAAAAATTTAATTGGATATTATCCGAATCCGGATATTTTAATCGGAGTCGGATACGGATATCATATTTCACCATTCGCCGGATATTTATTCGGATATCCGAATATATAATCGGATACGAATTCCGATATACCAATATCCGCTCCGAATCTGCTCCGTTTACACCTAAATCCATCCACACTAAACATCAATTTGCTCTAGCTTCAGCCGAGTTTAGAGCGGTGAAGCATGAGGGATCTGTTACAATTCCAAGTGAGGTTAATACAAATAATGATAATCAATTGATCAGGGGTCTTAATTTGCACATACCTAAATCATTAGATTCTTCTATTAAATCAGCTATAGGTAAAGAAGTAAGCAAAAGAATTGGGGCTTCTGTTATGATCAATGAGTAGAACTATGTTAAGAATTTTATGAACAAGAGAAATATATTAGATGAGCCAAAACAAGTTTGTGACGATATTCTTATTGAAGAATCCGATGAAGAAGATTGTTTTCAAACAATGACTTCAAGGAAAAATTAGAAAAAGAATAAAACATCAACAAATTATTATTCTCAAGGCAGACCGAAGAGGGAGGTTAAAAAATCTACTCAATTTAAGGTGTAGTTTTACTTTCACAAGTAAGGTTTGTGTCTTTGTGTTGTCCTTGTAGGGGTAAGGTTATATGTCCCCATTAATTTTCTTATTAATAAACCGGTATTTTTTTTTTTAAGTCGGCACAACCATTTTAACACATAGCACTTTGGCACTGTTGAATTTTTTTAATTCAGTGGCACTGTTGAATTTATAATCCTTTGGTTCAGCCCTCAGTAATAGGTTCTATCGAGCGTTTTAAACCACTTTCCATTACTTTATGGTGTCGATGAAAGGATACATCAATGGATTGTAGAGGTGGGACCAGCACTGGAATGAGTTTGGGTCCTGATGTTTAACTTGGGTAAATGTTAACTGATTGTAAATGCATGTGTTGGGTAAGGGTTGATAGAGATTGGAGTAGAATAATAAAGTTTGATGAGATATACCGTTTCTTATCACAATGTAATTTGATTTGTAACCAATTGTATATCCCTCCTTAGGACTATCCATTTGCAAGAAAGTGATAGATAACACTTTATCTTACTACAAAGTAATTTGAATTAATTAAATTAAATTAGATTTAATTTTGATTTTGATCGAGGTTTCTTTTTATAATAGAAATATTATTGAATTATCTATTTAAATTCTCTTTAGTGATATTGAAATCCTATATTTATATATATATATATATATATTTATTTATTTATTATTTTATTTTTTTTCCTGTATTTAAAGAAACATGTCACATTCTTGTTCGAGACTATAATCTAACACATACTGGGGTTGGGTAAGAGTCAAATGTCATGTGTATTTAGGAAGATGTTAAACAGACTCTGCTAGGGAACTCACCGGCGTGTTCTTGTGAAAATAACAGTTCCATGTGAGGGTATATACCTGCTTTATTTGGCGAGTAGCGGGGAGTCTATTTAATATCCTCTTTTTTTTTATTATTATTATTATCATTATGACTGTCCAACATATATGGAGCTAAAGATCGGATCACAGCCAATCGTGATTGAACTCTCCCACACCCGCCGGTCAATGCATGTCTTTTTTTAATTCTTATTAACTATGGTTAAGATTAACTACCAAAAAAAAAAAATGGTTTAGGTTCAATAATCCTTAGGGTTTAATAATTTAACCTTGGTTTTTTTAAAAAATATTTGAAAAAAATTAACCTTATAGTTTAGAATTTTTAACCCTAGAGTTAATATTTTATCTAGAAACTAAGATTAGATTGTTGAATCCTAAAGATTAATAAATTTTAACCACAGTAAATAAGGGTTAAAAGGGCACTTGTTGACTTATATGTGTGATTGAACTCTCCCCGAGTTTGATCGCAATTGGTAGTGATTTGATCTCATGGAACAAGGGCTCGACAAATTGGAGTCTAGATCCTATCCAATTGCTATTTAATTTGGGAGGGTGCAATCACACTCACAAAACCCTTTAAGTGTCATTTTAATTCTGATTACCAAGACCTAACCCTTATAATTAATAATTTTTAAAAAAGAAGGGTACATTGTTTAACCTAAGAGTTAATGAATCTTCATCATAGTTTCTTAAAAAGGATACGTGTTGATCTATGTGTGCAAATGAACTCTCCTGAACAATTGAATATGATCCAAATTCGGCAGGAGTTTAGATCTTATCCAATTGTTATTGATCTAGGAGATTTCGCTCACATTTTTTTTTGCCAGTCGATATCATTTACCTGCATCAGTGAAATCAGCGTCTCAGAAGTTAGCTTGGGCAGTAAAGTCAGTCTAAATCTTACTGCTCGCACCTAGGGGTTTAGATCCAGACCTTCGTCACTTTCCATCGGAAGGCCACACCCCTACCACTCACGCAAGAGGCGGGGTGAGTTCGAACAAATTCACAAAGTCGTTTAACTGTTCTTTTCACTCCGTTTACAAAACTTTTTAAAATTAAAAGTGACACTTGTTGACTTATGGGTTGGGACTAAAAGCGATGGAATGTTATCCCAACTCGGTAGACTGGACCATTTCTAACGGGAGATCGACACGTTACCAGCCTTTTTGTAAATTTCAACGGCAGGTGGGGCCTCAATTGTCCGCAAGGCAGCGACTTGTGGGGTCGCCGGACTTTGCCTTCGACACAAAAGATATACAGAATTACCCTTCATGTTAGACAGATTTACCCTTTAATCTTACAAGGCAATAATGAAATTTTCTCCGGTGTGACGTGGAGAATCATTCTTAAATGATCCTAATGCATGACCAGCAAGGCCACACACCCCTGAACCAATCCCATTTCTCTCTGTTCATATGCAAACCATCAATCATATCGTGGCATACATCACGATAAGCTTCATGACAAGGAGAGCCCCCCCTTCTTACTCTTTTATCTCTGCAACGTGTCGACTAAGTGATGGTGGAAGACTTTTTTTCAGATAAAAAGGTCCCAACCAAAGGAAAAGATTGGCTCTGGTGGATGCCCACAAATCATGCGGCAGATAATTTGTAAGAGAAGTCATTTTATTTTTTCCCCCATGATTTTAACTTCTCCCTAATTGATATCTATTCCCTTTTAAACGCCACATATCCCATTATTTGTGGATGCCCGAAGTGGGTGTTAGGCCATCCACTACAGCCAATCTTTTGCCCTCAACCAATCATCTTGAAATAGAACCGAGAAATGACACCACGTCAAAATAGGGTCTATACTAGTGGAACGACACAAACATGATGCGCCCGCTTCTCTTAGCCCAAGGAGTTTTTTTATCTTCTTTTTGTTTTTTATGGAAATGTTATCATGTAACTAAGAGACACTCGAAACTCCCACAGAGTCATGGAAATGTTGTTATACTATAGCCTGTAGTGGTGATATAAATTTAAAATATGGTTTTTCATCTAATATATACAAGGTACCTAAAACGATCCGAACCTAAATATTTCTAAATTTGACACCTTTGTGGTTCGTTCCCTTGCTTGCTCCGACTCCTGGTTATGGGCACTTATGTTGGTTTTGAATTAAATCCAACAGTAGTTAGTTCCTGTGCAAGTCCGATCGATCGACTAGAAGTAACCTATTGATTGGTAGGTAGCTTCAATCGATCATCCACCCTTAGCCGATCGATCGGAAGGCGGACACGAATTTTTTCGTTTTTTCGAGTTTCTACCCTATTTAAGAAGTTCTTTATTTTAGGGTTAAGAGAGTGAAACCAAACTTTTCTTTGATAAAAAGAGATTGTTTGAGAGGTTAAGAAACCATTGTAACTCTTTACTATTGATTATTAGTGAAGAGGTTGATCTCTTCGTGGACGTAACTCCAATTCGGTGAACCACGTATATTTGTGTGTTATTTGTTTGTGTTCATTAGATAGCTTTTCACCACAACTTAGCCAGGCCACGATCGCAGCTTTAAGCCTAAACATCCTACATATCTGCAGCAACAAATAAATTAAATGCATTACATCACATTTTGCTTAGGCGGTAGGCCACCTTTAGAAGCCTGGGTCCAAGTCTCGGCCTGCTGTTAAGCCCTGATAATAACTTATTCAGCTTAATTTGGGCATTAACATTATTGAAAAATAGAGTTTAAATATAAACCAGAGCTCCGGCCAAAACATGCTTAGTTTTAGAAAATATTGAAATAATGTAAGGATATTTTTGTCTATGATTTTTTTTTTTATTAATTTTGAATATTTTTCCAAATACACCTTAAATTAGGTGTTTTTTGAGAGCTCCGAAAATCGTTTTCAACCAAGCTGCGGTTCATATTTAAGCTCTTGAAAATATACCTATGCACAGCCAAAGACTGGTAACCAAATATCCGGACCTATACTTGGTTTGGGCTTATCTACTACTTCAACTTCGAACACGTCAAGTTGGCTTTGGTCCAAAACTTGCAAATGCTTATATTACCCAAGTTGTTATTTGGTTTAATTTTGAAACCGGCCTGACCCACCCAACTCGTATCAAGGCAATAAAAAGGTCCGGCCTGTCCTAGTCTCAACCCAAAGATAGCCCTAATTACAATTGCCTCCACCACTACGACAGCCTCCACCTGGTCCGCCCCCCGCTGCCACCACCACTACTACCACCATCTCCACTGCTACCACCTCCAATACCACTTCGGCTATTATTTTGACTCTCTCTCTCTCTTTCAGCATCTACGCGTAAATGATTTTACACTGTAAAACCATTCACGAGCAAACAAACAGAGCTTTAATCAATTGCGTTGCAAGAGAAAACTTTTCCCAAAACTAAAAATATAAAGGAAAATGGTAGCCCGCACATTATTGAGATGCGTGAATGTCCCCTTCCTTGCAACTTCTGCAATCCATTAAGCAGCCTAATGGATTATGGGTGTTGTGGTAAGAATATGTCGTTTTAACAGACTGCACAAATTACTAGAATAAGTGCTCTCATTTTGGAAATCTGGGAGAAAAAGAGTTCTTTGGATGTTTGGTGTTACGAGACGAGTAGTTAATAATAATGTGTTAGTGGTTAGTTAAAGAAGGAATCTATGGAGGAAGTTGTTAGAGTTAGTTATGAGAATGACTCCTTATGTATTTAAACTCATCTAAGTTCCATAAATACCGAGCAATGAATGAAATCAAATAATTTTCACTCAAAGGGTGTTACCCTCAAAGTAACACAAAAAATGTTGGTTTCTCTCGAAGAAACTACAAGTTACATAACATTGGTATCAGGGTGGGAGATCCTACCATGGCGGAAGGAACTAGAATCAACAAGCTTGAAGAGATGATGGGTTCATTGAAGGAGACAACCGAAATACATAGAAAAATGCTATAAGAAGTGATGCATCGGATGCCCACTTTAGACTCTAAAATTGAACATTTTTCCAATGACTGGGATAAAGCGAAAGGAGAGTGTTTGAATGCAATATCAAATCATGGTGATGAAGAATTCTTTGATGATGACGGTACTTATAAGTGGGACAAATTAAGCAGGAGTTTCTCAAGATAAAAAAACATTTTATAGTGATGAACAACATATATAAAGTCCACGAGATGGCTTTCTTGGACAAAGAGGAGTTATTTCCAACTATGCAAGTTGCTAACACCTCTGTAAAGGAAGAAAAGCTATCAGCCACAGCCACTTTCTTGTTGGTACAATTGATTTCTTCCTTTACAAAGGTGTTAGCAGTAGGGTAAGAGCAAATGGCTGTTCACCGTATAAGGAATAGCGGGTAAGACCAAATGACTTAGGTCGATTTACTTAAGAGAAAAGGGGGCAAAATTGCCCGATCATCGTATAACCAAAATAAGCATTGCAATGTTAGCATGTAGGGGTGGCAATTAGGCCTGGCTGGCCCGAAGCTCGATTCTTCAGCCCGAAGTTGGGGCGAGCTAAGCTACGCTTATTTTGGGCCAAGCTAAACTTGAGTTGGAATTTAAGCTTGAAGTAAACTTTGGGCTGCCATTAGCTCAGCCAGCTCGAAGTACTATACAAAGAAGGTAATATATTACTGGTTTGCATACCTCTCAATTAGTGATAAGTTTTACATTTTTTATGCCAGATTTTTACGTTCACATTGTCCTTGTGATTGATAACTAAAAGAGATGATTTTGTTTTAATATTTTTTGATGTCTCTAATAAACTACTAATAGCAGATTTACTGGGTTATTATTTAGCGTCCATATAGTTCATTTAGGCTAGCTTGAAGTCTACATGAACTTAGCCGAACAACCTATGAGTTGTCCAGCTAGCCCCAGCCTGAACCGACTGCCACCCCCTATTAGCATGACAATGGATGAAAGGTACTTTGTAGCACATGGTGGTTTGGGTTTTGGCAAATATTGCAACAGTCATTGTTGTTGTTGATCATTGTTCCAACAAAAAGCCCGAAAATCCAACTTTTGTTTGCTACGTCTGCAAAAACCGGTGCAATAATATTAGACTTGGAATTCTCTCACCCGACTCGAAAGAGATCGGTTAAAACCTGGTGATTACACCTGTCTATTTCCTTCCATGTTAACGTCAAACACGTTGACTAATTGAATACTAATAGAATGGACAGGTGTAATCACCAGGTAATCAGATTCAAAGGAGTCTGATGATGACATGAGAGAATTGTTGGAAATGTCATATAGTGGTGAATGAGAAATTGACCCGACAAAGATACCCGATGTCGATTTGATTGACTCGACGAGGGGGCAAAGCCCCCGATCGAATTTTTTTGACCCGAACTGAACCGGGCCTGGGTCTGGGCTTGGGCTTGGGCTTGGGCTACATGGTATATATTCGTTTTTGGACAAATTCACTTTAAATCCTGAGTTGGGTTTCTGTTGGTGTTTCAAACTTCCTGTAACTAGCTAGTTTTCTTTCCGTTTTGTGTCTCTTCCTGTCGCGACTCAAAACCTACCCTATGAGTTAGAGTGAATCTTGGACGACTTATCATAACTTACATGACTTGCTTGACAAACCATCCTGCAAAACATACGGAGCATATACAATAGAGGACATAATAGCGGAAGCATAAACTAACATAACATAGCAGAAGTCTAACCAAAACCTCTATGTATATACATGTGATCCAAGTTTTGTACAAATGAAAAAAAAAGGTACGGACATGCCCGCCAAAATACATGGGTATAAATCTCTCATGCTCACCCACACTCACTTAGAATCTACTACCTAGTAATAGCCCTCTATGTGAGACTCCTCAGTAGGGACCTCTTCGATGTACTCCTCCTTCACCCATGGGCCAGGAGTACAAATGTCATACGGAGCCGTAGCTCCCTCAGTACCTGCCGAAATAAGACGTACGGCTGATCATGAAATACTCAGCAGGTACCAAATACTAACCAATAGTCATAGCATAATCATAACAAAGTAAAGCATGAAGCAGTTCATATAATTAACAGGAAAAGTAAACAGTTTATAGTTCATGCTTGTATCATATCGAAGTCGGAAAAGCTCTTGAAATCATCTTATATTTGACTTAGCTTGAAATACTCATTTCATGCGTGAAAACTTGTCATGTCTGTCTTGCTTGACTCGTCATGTCATGTGTGTCATGTCGTGTTATGTCATGTTCTTGTTTGTACTCATGCTTGCTTACTTGGGAATTTAATATGCTCGTGTAACTTGTGAGATGCACTTGCGAGGGAAGGGAGTCCCTTCTTTCAATGATACGCACTTGCGAGGGAGTGGAGATCCCTCTTTTAATGATATGCACTTGCGAGGGAAGGGAGACCCTTCTTTCAATGATATGCACTTGCGAGGGAAAGGAGACCCTTCTTTCAATGATATGCAACTTGTGAGGGAGGAGAAACCCCTCCTTAAATGAAACGCACTTATTCTTGTCAAAAAGCGAGCCAAAACATATCGTAAGATATGTCCTACCTCTAAAACCCTTATTCTCGAAAACACCGGTAAATCATGTCATGCATGCCGTGCGCATGAAATCGTGTACATACTTTAACTTGGAATTAAATATGACAATTGAGATTCAACAATATATGGTATAACATTAATTTCAACAAGTAATTATTCATGCCGTTAGAGAAAGCAATTAATCACATCACACTATCATAAACCCTAGCAATTCCATATACTTTAAATCATGCCTTTCTTGGTTTACAATTCATTTTCTTCACCTTGACATTTCATCAAACATGAGGTATGTACGTTATTGTTTAAATCCTACACCATGCTTTTCTAGATGGGTTTATGTTCGCAATATACACGTGTGTTCATTATTGGTACAATACCCTTCCCATTTCATTCATCACAACACATACACATGACATCCCTCGCCAAACATCCATTTCCACGCCACAATCCATCTTCTATTTCGTTCATACTTAAGAAAAATAAGAAAGAATGGAAGAAAAGAGATAATATGAACTAGGAGGGTAGCATAAGGTACCAACCTTGAAAATGGAAAGAAAACTCTTGCAAATGCTGAGGATGAACGCTGCCCTAGCTTGGAGAACGTGCTCCTCACGTGCTTTGCCGTGGATTTGAAGAATCCAAGCCTTTGGGTGAGATCTAGGGTCCTTGAACTCTTGATTTCTCTCAAGATGAAACCCTAGGTGAAAACCCCTCTTTCTCATCTCTCATTTTCTCTCAAATTGATGCCTTAGGGTTTATGAACCCCTAATGGCTCGGGCAAGCCCTTATAGGCAAGGGTATAAAGCTCAAAAGACGAAAAAGCCCTTAATAAAATTCTGCAAAAACGCGAAAGACCGAGCGATCGGTGTCCAACCAAGCGATTTGTTGAAAACACACTCTCTGGAAAAATTCCCCATACAAATTAGTTAACCAGTCGAATAGATACCGATCGATCGGTTGTGGACCGATCAATCGCTACTCTAGACCGAGCGATCAGTGCTCTGCAAATTTCGATACTGAGTCCATTTTCCACTCAATCCACTACTTGGACTTATCCCACTTCCACTTTAACCTTTTCTAGATGTGGGCATGGATTTTTACCCGACCCACAAGAAATGGTTTGACAAAAGAGTTGCCACCTATTCATTCTAAGGGATAAGTCCCAGGTATTTGTTCGTTTCAGATAAGGCAAAATGATCTAGTCAAAGGTTAGGATAAGCGGTTCGATTAAGTCATGAGGAAGGTGTTAGGCACCCCAGGACCCCCGTTTTATAACGGTTACCTACTTCCTAAACTTAAGCCAAAGTTTAATCTCAAAATTGATTAAAATGTCCAAGGTATTTAAGTAAGTGTTAATCCAAGAAAAATAAAAAGCTAAATGTTTAGGGTTGAATTTGAGTTGGATTGCCTACGTACTCAACGGGGGTGAGATCAGACCAAGTGTACTTTTGGCACATGAGTCTGTGCCAAGGCTAAGGGGTAGTGTGTGTGTGTGCATAGGGTGGTCGGGGGTCTAGCCTGGAGGGCTAGGGTTTAGTTGACCAGGGTGGTCAAGTGCTCAAGGGTTGATTTTAACCGCAGTTAGAGGGGTGTAACTAGGGTTAGGGACTAACCCTAGTTATGATACGATCTAGTGAGTCTTTTTGGATTTTTCATTTTTTTTTTTGTATTTTATGTGAATTTACATGTGACAAGCTTAACTAGAGTTAAAAATCAACCGGGGTTGGATCAACCCCGATTAGAAGGTAAGGTCAGGGGTCTCAGTGGGCTTGATACACGTGGCAGGGCCTCAAAGGGCTTCAATATTGAGTCTAGATTCGAGCACAGTTACTGTTTAGGGAATACAAGGAATGACGGTAATTATTTTACTGCCATTTCCAAAACAATATATTTTGGAAATGTCGGTAGACCAAATGCCGCCATTCCTGGTTTTCCAGAAATAGCAGCTTTGCTGCCATGGGGGAGATCAAGGACGATGCCACGTGGACTGCTGGACCCAGGGGAAGTATTAGGGACTATCATATGAGACCTGGGTCTGAGTTTGGGCCTTGGGCTTGGTTCAAAATTGGGCCCACAGAGCCTGCAAAGCCAAAGTTACAGAAATTGTAAAATGTCGATGAAGTATTCAGCAACACTCTGCACAGTTTAGGTCGCACCCATCTTAGCCATAGTTACGCTTATCCCAGGGGTCTGAAAAGCTTAGGGAGGATAGAGTGAAGTCCCAGGAAGCCAACACTGGCCCTGGAATGGACCAGGACCTTACCTCGTGAGAGCAACAGTCTCTGCAACAAAAATATCCAAAATGGTGGTAGTTATTCTACCGTCATTATTGGATTTTCACAGAACTCGAAAAAAACCCAGCTATGGGCTATTCCACAGTGCAACCAGGGGATTCCCCATGGACTAGGGATCCCCCAGAAAGTTAGTGGAGGGACGGGAAGACCTGTGCACAGTGGTGTGAGTGTGGTGGTTTGTGGGGGTTCCACTGCGAACCCCCCTATTAATCTGAGCAATGGCCAAAACCCCCTAGAAATGACCAAGGGTTTACAAGGGGCCAAGGAAGAAGTTAAAATGGGTAGGGAGGGGTCCTTACCCTACTGGTGCGGCTCGGCTAGGCTGGAAGTGGTGGTTCACGGCTGCATACGGTGGTGTTGTGCTGCAAGTGGGTTGGCCTTCGGCTTTTTGGAAGATCTCGGGGTTCTAGGGATGTTAGGAGTCTTTAAAAAAACCTCAGGGGTTCCCTATGGGCCTATTCCCTCTGTTTACAGTGGTGGGGGGTGTTGATTTATAGGGGATGAAGGTGAGGACTTATAGGGGATTTGTACACGGTTAGATGGGGTTGCAGACCATGGAGTGGTCTTCTGATGGAGCTTAGGCGCGTGGGAGTGGCAGTATGATGGTCTGGGTGAAGCAAGTGGTGCAGGGGTGGCTACTACAGGTCTGCAAACACGCAACAGGTAATGGCGGTAATGGGTTTACCGCCATTACCCATTACACAGCAAATCTGGGTGTCGGTAAAGGGAGTGCCGACACCCTGGTTTTTGAATTTGATGGGCCACACCCCTTCCTTGCTGGGTACAGGTATGGGTTTTGGGTTCATGCTTGGGCCCAAGCTGGCTTGCCTAGTGTTTTTGGGCTTTAAGGATTTGGTCTTAGGCCTAGGGTTTACTAGGGTTAGCTAGGGCTACCTAGGGTTTAGGTTTAGGCCTTCCTAGGGTTTGGACTAGGCTTTAGACCTAGGCTAACTAGGGTTAGGGTTCACCTAAGGTTTGGGCCTACAATTGACCTAGGGTTTAGGTTTGACTAACCATGGTTACGTTAATTAACCACGATAAAAGGGGGTGTAAAAATGGGGTGCTGACACTAGACATGACTAAGGCCCTTCTAAGGCAATGGCATATTAATAAATATTTTATTTAATTATTAATAGCATTCTTGCAAAATTCTCAAAGTTTCCAATTCTCATTTCATGAAGATGGAGATTACAAAGGCATCATGCCTTGACACACATTCCAAGACATGTGCAAAAAGTTTCGGGGTTCTACACTTCCAAATAATCACCTTTGTTCTAACTGACACAAAGAAGTCTATAAATTTAAACCTCCATTCCTGCATTTAATCAATCGTTTTTTTTATTCTAAAACTCTTTCTCTCTCTCTCTCTCTCTCCTGCATTGTTATTGTTATTGGTTCAAGTACAAACATTGATTGGTTTGCTGAGTTTTGCAGATTGAAGTGTTGCATCTCTAGAACCGAAATTTGTTCTATCATGGGAGACGATTACTCATCAACCTTGAGCACTGAGAGGGAATAAATTCGTCTTAAGGAAACAGTAATTCACATGGATCGGATTTGCTGTTTATTTGCTATTTATTTCATGTTTCAATTTGTTGTTTATTCACAGTACAAATACAGTGAGTTCTTTAGTTACTGTTTCAGTTTCCTTGTTCCTTTTATTGATACATCTATATTCATTAATTATTTTCTGAATAATTAGAACTACAAGAATTCCAAGTCATAATATTATGTTTTGAATAAATGCCTCACTTTTACAAACATGATAGGAATTTTCATTGCCAGATGAGAAATGGAATTGTAGGAATTTTTTACAGACTAGACCACAATTGTGCTTGGAAAGTATGTAAATATTTGAGAACCTTGTCACAAAATCAAGCTCATAGAACTGGCACACACTCAATTACAATAGTGAAAATATGCCACCTTGCTCACTTAGAAGCTTTTAATGAACTATCCAAACTTACACATCTTAAATATTCTCAATACTAGCGAAAACCCAGTGCTATGCACGGGTGTTAGAAAAATAATTGATAGACAAAAAAATTTGGAGAAACTATGTAAATAGGGGTTTCAAAATTAGTCAAATAACGATATGTTTTATCTCAGGGATGTCACTTGCTTAAGTGATAGTAAATTATAAATCACTATGCTTGAATGTCTAAGAATTTAAATTGGGATTTTTCTAACAATCCAGGAGAATAAAAATAAGTATTCAAGCATCTGACATCCCACAAATTTAAAGTAATAATGGGAAACAATTACAACTTTATGACTATAAAATAAAGAAAAGCATAAGAATAATCGAAAGATTAAAATATGAAATAGAGGGTGTTTAATAATCTTTTATGATTATAGTTTTCTTTATTTTTGAGAAAAGAAATATAAAGTATGATATGATAGTAGTAACCTAATACCCAACTAACCCGCTAACAAATGGTTCATTCAAGAGAAAAAAAAGAGGAATGTGAACTCATTGCAATTTTCTAAACATAATACCACTTTTTTTGTCGGGAGGGGGCATTGTCAGGTAGTACAGGCTTCAAGTCTCAAACTTTGATATGGAAACTATGAAGTATTGTATGCTATATGTAAATGTTTCCACCTCTGGTTGAAAATTTCCAAACTACCAACAAATTTTGCAACCAGCCATTCCGTTTTTGCAACATGTAAATGAAGGCTTTGTTTGAGGGCTCAAATTCTGTTATGCCATCTAAAATCTTTAATCAACATACCACCCAAGTTGTTATGAAAACATATACTTAGCTATTTAATTCAGCATGAATACTATAATGATTACTAATTAAAATCTATCAATTGGTAAATAATGGGCAACACCCATTTAGAATAAATTTGTAGCATGTAACACATGTTAGACATCTCAACCCATCTACTTTTTAGACATTTCACAAAAAAATGAAGCACCAACTCGCAATTATATCATAGACCATGGAAATGAAATATGATGAGCAAGAGAGAGAGAGAGAGGGGGATTTTAAATAAACAACACACTTTTGAGATAAACCTAAGAATATCAGTCGAAACCCCATTTAATCAAAGAAGAAATATATTGAGAGATTTCATTTCAAATTTAATGAGATTATAGACTTCTCAATTTCAAGCATAGAAATAGCTAGACTGACAAACCGCATTGTATCATTTTCGAAATTAAATTTGTAGAAACACTTGGGACCTTGAGATTTCAAGATTGGCACAAATTATGAACAATGGTGACTCCAATAAATCTTCATGATCACTCGTCACACCTCGCCTCGCCAGTGGTGGGGTGTGGCCTCTCTGTTGAGGGAGGTCTAGGGATTCAACCCCCTCGGGAGATGAGTCCACAAGAGCTCCAATCCCCAAACTAACCACTAATCAACTAACGTAGGTAATGATATCCTAAGCCAAAAAAAATAGTTATTTCATTATATTAAAAGCTAGATTATGATGTAAATACTGGTATACAAAAGCATAAAATATAGAAAAGTTATAATTATAAATAAAGTAAATAAAACCATATGTACCAGAAAAACAAATATTTAATATAATTGATGCTTAAAGGTAAATTTAATGGATATATGCATAGTAATTGTTGGCATTGGGGGTAAGAAGAGATTTAGAACTGAAATTAGTGACTAAACTAAGGGTTGTTGTGTTTCCTCACATACCTTTGGTTACTCAAAAATTTCGGATCCATCTATAATAAAAATGTGCAACAAAATTCTAAGAAATAAGGCAAAAATAAAAGAAAAAATGAAAAAAGTTATACCCTTTTGGTGGATGTGTGCCCTTACTTATTGATTTCATTTTTGTGACCTCTAAAAGACTTTTTTTTTTTTTGGTTAAGCTATAAGACTCATTATGGGTAGTGAATAATGTTATTCGTCTTTTCCATTTTTATCTGAAAAGTAACTAAGAATAAAAGATAAAATATGAAATATGAAGAAAGCACAATTCAAAAAATAGAAATTTATGAGATTATACAAAAATTGTATACTGAGCTATGAACAGTGCAGTTCTTCAATTTTGCCACTTATCTGAAAAATAATAATAAAGAGAAAATAAGAAACATTTAATCTCTTAACATAGCAAATGAATAAAAGGGAAACATAATGCATGCATGAAACAATTTATGAGTTTGCACATAGATCATATGAGAACTAAATGAATATACCTGAAGTAGAGAGGAGAAGCTATTCTCATATATGTCTTGAATTAGGGTTGGGGATTTCTAGGAGGAAGAAGAGAGGTATGGGTTTTTATGTATGAAATAGGAGATGAAGAGTTGAAGGAAATGGCCGGTCACATTTAAGGGGGAGATGAAGTGGAGGAGATGGGGAGTCATGCTATGATGGCACTAACAATTAAGTGGAAAGGTGGTGATAACAATAAAGTCTAACTTAAACCTAATTAATTAGTTATTTAATAAGATGCTAAGTGGGATTAAAGTGGGGTCACTATCAAAATTTGAATTAAAAGGCGACACATGGTAACAATTTAGAGCTCAAATAGAGGCTTCTAGATGAGCCATGTGGAACCAACTGGCATATAGGATTAGTATAGATATAGATTTTTTTCAAACCGATCACAAGTTCTTGTTTTTATCGAGGGTTTTGGAGGTTTACTTTCCATTTTAATGATTTGTATTTTTTCTTTTTTTTTTAATTTGCAGCATGTTTAAAACTTTTGAGAGGTATCAAAAGTGCAACTATGGAGGACCAGAGACAAATGTATCCACAAGGGAGACTTCGGTAAAAATTATCTTCTCATCATTAATGTAGAACATGCTTTCTCTCCTAGCCAACCGCATTTGAGTGCTAAATTTTTTTTATTCAGCCACGAGCATGCTTCTATCTTGATAATGGTAGAACCCATGGAAGCCAAACTTTTCAAATATATTTACATATAGTACGTAGTTATGCATATAGACATCTTAGTGAAAATAGAAGTTAATGACAGGGCCATCTAGGATTAATGTCTGAAAGTGAAGGAGAAACATTACTGGTAGAAAAATAATTATTTAGAAAATTATCTATAGAATTTTGTTGTCTGGTTTTGTGTTGGCTACTAACTAAACCATTTATTAACTTCTTGGTCTAATGATGCTAGGTTTAGCATTTTGTTATTAACAACACATTGATGCATTTTTTCTTTGACCAACGATTTAAGCTCCGTTTGTTTCAATGTAAAATAGGGGAAAACAAATGAATTTCACGGAAAATGTCAATTGTCTTAAAGATATCATGTGCAGAAAATGATATTTTCCGTGAAATTCATTTGTTTTCCCCTATTTTACATCAAAACAAACGGAGCATTAGAAAATTTGATTTTCCCCTCTATAAGTATGAAGTATGACTTGTTGGTGAACACATAAATGTGAGAGCAAAGCGTCTAAGGGGAACCTCCACCATTTTTTAATGAATGGGCCTATATTAACCGATAAAATGAGACACTTGTTTTTGCGAATCTTAAAACCCTAATTAGGTAAGTATGAACCTTAGGATGATACCAAAAAAAAAACCTCAGGAGACCATAGTACAAAAGATTTGGTATGACAAAAGGCTCCATATATATTCTACGATCATGAATTTAAAGTTTAAGGAAGCAAATGCCTTTGGCTCAATTAGCATTTAGAAACCCTAAGTTAACAAATTTCTATTAGATAAAGATACTCTATATTCTCCACGTAAATTAGATTTGACTCTAGCCATTCCTATTTCCCACTCTCTCTTCCTTCAATCCACAATCTCATTTCTATTAACCTCACTCCAACAAATTACCTCTTGTGGAAAAGCCAATTTGTTCCTCTCCATGGAAGCCAAAATTTACTTGGCCAAGTTGATGGATCCCTCACCCTAGCTCCATGTTATCTTCGTCATCCTACTGGCGAGAATCCAGAAATCAATCCTCTATTTGAACGATGGAATCAGATGGACCAACTGCCCTTAATTAAGCTAGATTAATGCAACTCTATCAGAAGAAGTTTTATGCAATGTCGTGGGACTCAACCACTCATGAAGTTGGAGCTCTTTGGCCAATATATACCTAAGCTCAATGCTTCAAAGCACGGGAATACCAACTCTGTCACCAAATCCAAATGTGTAAGAAAGGTTCCTCTCCCTCTTCAATTACATGCGCCACTTCAAAAGTCTCTGCGATAACCTAACTGCAATTTGACGTCCTATAACAGATGAAGATAAGGATTTCTGGGTTCTTAATGGTTTAGGCTCAGATGTCACGTCCATTTTAGTAAAACCCCTATACTTTCATATGATGAATTCCTTCCCACCTGATAAGTCAATAGATTTGTGCCACCGGTCATCATCTTCCTCTATGATTAAGGTATGTTTTGTTGGAAAAATTCTGTTTTGGAAAATCTGGGAAAACAGTTTTTTACAAACTTTGACCCAAAATAAAAGTGGGACCCACAAAGGTTATGAGGCGGGTCCAAGTGGATTCATGTTCTCCTCCATGAGGAGATCAACGTAGTGTATTTACTTGTCCAAAACAGTGAAGTGGTGAATGAGAAATTCATCTCAAAGTGGGCCACTTGAACATAAATTATAAGTTGAAGAATGGTGTAGTTTAATAGTCCCACATTGGAAAACTATTGAAACTATAGTGTGGTTTAAATACCATTATCTTGGAGTAAAGGGTGGGCCCTTGGGGCACCCAAATTTTGCGAAGGAGTGAGCACTTGCTCCAAGGTGGAACCAACACGCGCGCCGCCGCCCCGACCCGTGTCCGAGTCCGGCCCGCCCGGCTGGCTGGCTTGGCTTGGCTTGCTTTGGTTCTAGTGGGCCTTAAGCCTGGCCCCTATATTTATTTTTTGTTTTGCTGGGCCAGAGCCCGTTTCAACTTATACAGTTATTCCAACAGCTCTTTTAATCCAACAGTCATGTCTGTTGGATTTAAATTTGAAACCAAAGAGACATGACCATTCTGGACAGTCTCCTTTGCCTACTATTTAAGGCTTTTCTGGTGCATATTCTGAAGTACGAAATTCCTTCTTCTACTCCCTAGCCTCTGCATTCCTTCTGCATATTCATAAGTCTGTGTTAACCCAAGAGAGAGATATAACATAGTTTCTGGTTCGTTGGACAAACAGATTGTTGTGCTTCTTCTGTTTGTGTAAAGATCAATTTATCCTGTGAGGCAGACGTCCGTATATCAAAAGCACCAGTGTGAGGGACGAAATCTGTCTTAAGGAGAGAGTTACTACTCGACTTGATCTATTGCTTTTCAGTTCCTAAACCAGTGAGTTCATTCTAATCTGTAGTTTTTATTTATTGTTACATGAACAGAATATATATTGAACCAATATCAATTTCATATTCTGTACACTGAATAGTATTGTTCTATTTCACTTAATAAAGATTGAATACAGGATTATTTAATTCAAATACTGTTAAATTAAAACAACATGTTTTCCCATCACTGCTCTTATACTGGTTCCAACAAGGTTATCATTGATAGTGATGATCAATTCTCACTCTCTCTCATATTGGTACTTCCCACACTCTTTCGAAATATTACTCTTTATGATGGTCTCCTAGTACCTGGACTTAGAAAAAACAAAACCTTCTCTAAAATTAGTCAATTGCAGCTTGATTGTTTTCCAAAGTGTATAGAAACAAGATCACATGAGAAGATTGTCAGCACCCTATTTTTACACCCCCTTAACCGTGGTTAATTAATTTAGCTATGGTCCAAACCCTAGATCAACCCTAGTTCCAAACCCTAGGTAAACCCTTAACCATAGGATTAAACCCTAGTTAAGACCCTAGTTAACCCTAAGCTTAACCCTAGGTAGTCCTAAACCCAAACCCTAGGTAGCCCTAGCCTAACCTTAGTAAGCCCTAGGTATACCCAAGGCCCAAGCCCATTTGACCAAACTTATACCTAGACAACTCAATCAAACCCAATTACCTAATTTTATTACCCAACCCAAGTAGTCAAGCCCAAATACCCAATCACCCAATTGCCTAAGCCAAAGCCTATTTCCATAGCCCAAGCCCAAATGTCATAGTCAAAGTCCAATAATCATAACCCATGACCCATCTACTAATAACCCATGATCCATAAGACCTAATCCACATATCCATATCCACCTACCCTATATCCTACAACTCATACCCATATAACCTATAGTTCACTCAACCCACCAACTCTCTTACACCTCTCTTACATCAACCCATACCTATATAACTCATAGTTCACTCAACCCACCAACTCTCTTACACCTCTCTTACATCAACTCATACTCATATAACTCATAGTTCACTCAACCCACCAACTCTCTTACACTCCTTACAACACTCAATCTATCAACTCACCTTACAACACTCAAGTCTTTACCCACTAGCTCCTTTTATCCCCCATGTAAAAGACACAACCCAACCTCTTAGTTTTCCTATAAATACCAATCCCTTAGCCCCTTAGATCCATCCCTCAAGACCCCTAGAAGGTTCCCACCCACTTGTGTTTCTCTTGAGTTTGAAGAAGGGGGAAGAAACTAAGGTTTAGAGTTTGGAAAGAATTCTAAGACTAAAAGCTTAGAGTTCTTCACTAACTCTCTTCCTTTGTGGATTCTAAAACCCTACCCCTTGGAGCATTGAAGGAGAATTCTTGGAGGAGTAGGCACTCCTTCTTTCATTTTCTCTTCTTTTTTATCTTTTTTTTAATTTGGTTCTCTCTTCTTGATCTCTCATTTCTCAAGCATAGTTGGGCCTCTACACCAATCTAATGGTGTAGAGGGACCCCATATCAAAGGCAAGGAGATGCTCCTTTTTTCTTTTCATTTCCATGTACATATTTTCTTCTTTTTTATGTACCCACAAGTGTGGATATGGGTAGGCCCATAGAGAGTGGAAGCTAAAGCTATACCTCTCTTTTTCATTTTGTTTTTCTTTTGAGATTCTAGACCTCTTTCTAGAATTTTTTGTGAAAGCTCATCCCCTCCCTAACATTCTTTAGAGCAACATTACATCATTAATAATGGTGTAAATGAACCACCTTAAAAGGGAGATGATGAGTTTTCATTTTCTTTCATTTCTTTATTTTTCCTTCATGTTCTATGTTGAATGGGTAGGTGATGGTTTAAAGACTTAAGATAAATGATGGTGTAAGGACTTAAAGAGGACATTCTTAAAAATGTCTCATACCAAAGACAATGGTATTTGATCTATTATCAACATCAATCCAACAAAATAGGTGTTGGTAATAGACCATTTACTATTCATAAGGCACATCCCTCTTTATGTCTTAAACTATAATCTTTTAGCCAAACTCTTGGACTAAATTTGACTTTAGTTAAGTTTGTCAAAACCTTACCTATATGAAAATTCAAAAACATGATAAAATATCAAAATACCAAAAACATGATAAAATCTCAAAACACCAAAAACATTCAAATATAACCAAAATATAAAAAACATTCAAATATCCCCAAAAACCTCAAAAAATATAAAAAATACAAAAAGATCAAAAAGAGACTTGTAGGACCTCCTTAGCTTTGGTTAGCTCATCTAACCATGGATAAATACCCTCTAACCGCGGTTAGACTTAACACTTGTGCACTTGACCTCCCCGGTCAACTAAACCATAGCCTTCTAGGCTAGACCCTTTGACCATCCTATGCACACACACACTCCCCCCTAGCCTCGGCACGGGGTCATGTGCCAGAACTACGCTCGGTCTGATCTCACCATGTGAGTACGTAGGCAACTCAACTCGGGTTCGACCCTAGCCATCTAGCTTTCTATTTTTCTTGGATTAGCACTCACTTAAAAACTTTGGACATTTTAATTAAACTTTGATATTATAATTGGCTTAAGTTTAGGGAGTAGGTAACCGTTATAAGACGGGGGTCTTGGGGTGCCTAACACCTTCCTCAGGGCTTAATCGAACCACTTACCCTAACTTTGATTAGACCATTTGCCTTATCCAAACAAACAAATAGCCGGGACCTATCCCTAAGAATGAATAGGTGGCGACTCAAGTCAAAACATATAATTGTGAAAGTGGGTAGGAAGATCCCATGCTCACAGCTCTGGCGACTCTGCTGGGGATAAGGTTCAAGCCGGAACTTAAATTTAAGTCAAATAATCTCAAAATTAATTAAAATACCTAAGTATTTAATTAAGTGTTGATTCTTTATACTTTTTGGGATGTTTCTTGTACAGTGCATTTCATGCATAGCATACTAGTGTAACAACCCAATACCATTAGACAGGCTTATTACGCTCACGGCTGTTGGATGACTATCCTCAGTGACAGGGGCTTAACAGTCTTGGAGGTCCGCGAAATTACTCCTGCTGAGTGACTACTCTCAGGGAAGGATTCTGAACGCTCCCGCTTACACCAATCGTCCCAGGTATGTTCTATACCAGGGAGTCGCATATACGGTGTTAAGTGATCCCCCCATCCTTTAGGAACACCCTGCATTACCCCAACATGCATACATATAGAATAGGCTGAGGTATAGTCTACAAGCAGCCCACCCTGGAGGGATATTCTAAACCCTAACCTGCTTGTACCCTATACCTGTCCCCCAATCATGGCTGAACATCAGGACACTTTGTTCAGATAAACACTCATCCAGGGGGCATGTACTGAACCTTTTTTTTGTACTTGTAATAAAAGACCTCCTACCCTATCTCCAGACATACATGTGAGATTCACACCCTAAGTTACAATGGGTAAGTCCATTAACTCACTCCAACTTTGCTCCAGTAGACCCTGGTTACCAACAACCCAGGTTAGTAGAACAGAGTTCTCTCCGCCTACCCTATCGAGTCACACCTGTTATGTCCTACCTTAAAAAAAAATCAAAAAATCAAAAAAAATCAAAAATCAAAAAAGTGTCATTCCTGCATGACTTTCCAACTCCAGATCAGGGGCATTGCCCCTATGTCAATTAGACAGTTAGGTCATTTGCATGCATTCCGACTTCCTCCCCTTCTCTTGCATGTCATTCCAATTTCCAGACTATGGGCATTATCCCTAGGTCAGCGAGACTATTAGGTCACCTGTATGCTTCCTTTATTTCTTCCATTCTATTCCAACTCTCACTCCATATCACCCATCTTTTCAGGGAGCATACTCTGAGCCAAGCTAGGATTTGAAAAGCAAGATACCTGACACGACATGGACCCTCGAGATGGACAAGAGACTGACCCGGATACCCCGAGATCACAACCTCAGGTTCCGGATTTTGAAGCAAGACTAGCAGAAAATGCCCGGAGTATTGAAAATTTGACAAACATCGTTCAAGATTTTATGCGGGCAGTGACTCAGGCCCTCTCTTCCTCCAACCCTCAACCGGTCGAGACAATAAGGCCGTCACAACCAAACCCACCATCTACAACCAACATTACCCCTTCTCTACCCACCATCAACATCGCATCACAACCTGTTCAACCTACCCAACCATCATTTACCTCCAACATTCCTCCTCCGTCAATTCAGCCACAACCTACTCACCATATCTCCCCACCACTCGTAGACCATTACGAGGAAGAAGAGGCCAGAGCCAGCGGTGAACCTCATACAGGGTCCGCTCATGTATCCTCAAGCACTGCCCAAATCCCAGATGTATACCAGAAAAGGATTGAGAAATTGGAAGAGCTGATGAAGAAAAATCAAGGATCCCGTAAGTCCACCAACTTCAGGGATATGTGCATACATCCCGGAATCCAAATGCCCAAGGACTTCAAGGTTCCTGATTTTGAAAAATACAGTGGGAAGGGTTGTCCTGAGACACACTTGAGAGCATACCGTGGAGAATTGTTCCAGCTCGAACATGGAGATAAACTGCTGGTCCAATTATTTCAGAAAAGCCTGAAAGGACCTGCATTACAGTGGTTCACCAAGCTGGACCCCAGCAAGGTACGAACTTGGGAAGATCTCTGCGAAACCTTCATTGCCCAGTACTCTTACAATGTTGACCTGGTCCCGCAAAGAGCAGATCTTAAAAGAATGTCCCAGAGGAATAATGAAACCTTCATCGAGTATTCAGTTCGGTGGAGAGAAATGGCTGGCAAGATGAGCTCCCCTCTGCCGGAAGAAGAATTGGTAACAACTTTCCTCCGCACCCTTAAACACCCACTCAAGACTCTCCTAGCGTCACAGCCCATCTCTGACTTTAGCACCATGGCCAAGTGTGGTGCCAGAATTGAAACGACATTGGGTGACAGCGGGTCAGTCGACATTTTTCAAGGGACGAAGGGCGCATCTTCCTCTCGACCTCTCATCCATCTGAAAAGAGAAAACAAAAAGAGAGAGGACGATGGACACACGGTATCAGCCATACCAGTCCGGGTACCCAACTTGCCTCGCCAATAAGCTCAACGACTACGGCAAGTTCAGCAACCCCAGGGGAAGCTACTCTCTCACCAGATGACTCATGAACAGAAGAGAAACCGGGCATTCACTCCACTACCATACTCTCCGATGGCACTCCTGTCATTCCTATTGGACAAGAAACTGATTACTCAGAAAGATCCACAGCCTCCACCGGTAAATCTTCCCAAGAACTACAGGGCAGATCAGCACTGCGTGTATCACCAATCACCAAGGCACCCTACTGACAGGTGCTATGATTTGAAACATGCAATCCAGGACTTGCTGGAAACCGACAGAATTTGCTTTGCACCGGGAAATACGGACATCAATCAAGCTCCTCTCCCAGATCATTCTCCTCCTGCAAACTAAGGCGTTTCAGCCGGAATAGTTCTGTAGTTGACTTTTGAACAATCCCACTTTTGTTATGTCTATCTTGTACCTCTTTTCTTGGTACCTCAGTCGGCCATGTTGGTCCATGTCTATCCCTATCATCAGTCCAATCCAAGCAAGTGACCAGATGTCTTTGCTATGTCTTTTTTTCAAGTCTGTCAATTTTGACATTTTAATGAAAATTGCTGTTTTAAGTCTAAGTCAAGTTTTATTGTGTTCTAAGATGCTTAATTTGGGAGCTGGACTAGTTTCTAATGCCTGTAAGGGACAACTTGATCATTCAATGGGAAGTTCAACAACTATTTAAACAAATGCAGAAACAGTGAAGACCTCTCTGAGCATCAAAGGACAATCAACTGAAACGAGGCAATGCAATGACCATACATGCTCTCGACCAATCAAGGATAGGATAGGAGGCCATCTTTGGATAAACCTTCACAACACCTCGCTCACCCATGCTATGTATATATCCGCTAGTTAGACCTTTGAGCCTAATAGCCTTTCTTTCAAAACTCCCACAAAGGGCACCCCTTGAATGTCAAAATGATAATTCAAAAGAGAAACAACCAGCAAAGAGCAACCACCAAATGCGGCCTTTTGGTCGAACTACGTCTTGACCTGATCCCTATTTGGGTACGTAGGCAGCCTGAAATCAGGTGCGGTCATAGCACAGCAAATGTACCACAATACAAGACAACCATGTACCAAAAAAAAAAAACAAAAAAAGAGAAAAGAAGGAAAAAAAAACTCAAAAAAAAAAGAAAAAGAAATAAAGAAAAAGGTACTTGGTTACACAGCAAAGCTATACCAAAAGATCAAGAATGCATAAGCTGGTTCTATCCCGACACCGAACAAAATCACAGGGTGCCCTGCCCTTGCTAGAACTGAAATTTTGAGCTTTATCTCGTTTCTAGTCAACCCACGTTTCGTCCCAAACACTAAGGCCTCCTTGATCTTTGAGAGGACTTGAGCATCAATGGTCAAAATCATTCACCTCCATTACCAACAGACAATGATGAGAGTAGACTGGAGAATTATCAGAGAAAATAGTAGACAATGAGAAAATGCGAAGCTTGTATGCCCAGTCCTGGTGAAAACCCGAAAGGACCCAGGGGCAAAAAAGGGATAAATCAAATTTCACGAGCATAGTAAAGAATATTCAATCTTGCTATTGCACAAAAATTACGTGAACTCAGTCCTGGTGAAAACCTGAAAAGGCCCAGGGGCAAAAAATGGACAAAGATCAAAACATACAACCCAGTCCTGGTGAAAACCTGAAAAGGCCCAGGGGCAAAAGAGGGAAAATACGCTAATACAGGCTTTGCAGACATCCCTCCCTAGCAAATGTGGGTCTACCACAAGGATGATCATACATAGCATAATCGTTCACCTGAAGGCAGAAGGAACCTAGATAAGTTTTCCAATGTAAGCAATCTCAGAGACAGTTAGTCCACCTGCCAATTGTCAGGCTACTACCATCATCTGTCAGTCACTCCATCATCTCCTCAATAGGTCTGTCACATCTCTTGTCTGTTAGTCCATCTCTCTTTTTATCAAGTCATCATCAGTCGGTCAAAATTCACTCCCCATTAGAGTCAGTTACTCATTCCCGCTAGCGCAAGAGGAGCAGGGAAACCAAAGCAGAGTAAAGTCGGCAAACTATTCTGAGTGATACAAATGTTTGAAGATCAGTATATCCCAAGGGGTAAGCACATACAGTCGAATCATTCAGGCCAAGGGGCATGTCAGATCCATCAGGCTTTATATATGCACAGAGACATGAGATTCGTGCAATGGCTCAGGGCTACGGCTCTCACTCTCATATATGATCCATCTTGCTTCTCAAATTCTTACTCATACCTATCAACTACCACATCAAATTCACCCCAGCGAGGCAATCGGGTGGTTGCCTACAGCATTGCATCCTATCTCGGTAAAGCAGCCAGGCGGCTCTTTACCCTCATTATCCCTATTAATCTTTTGGGCAGATGCTTATAGCATTGCGCTCCCTTCACTATTAAAGGAGCACTAGAACAATCGATTTCAGTTGCGGCATCTTGTGAATTCTATCTCTGCTCGACTAGCTCACTGTTAAAGGAGTACTGACACAGTCATGTGACCGGATGCCAGTTATGGCTTCCAGTAATGTTAGTCTTGCACTTATCACCGTTCATCATGCTCTTTTAGCTCATTAATCAAGGAGTATGTGGATACGGTTGTGTGACCATATGTCGTCTACAGCCTCCAGTGATGCTAATCCTACACCCATCATTGCTTTGCTTCATCTCCGGTAGACGGTTGTGTGATCGACCCTCACCTCATCTATCATCGATGAAACGGTTGTATGATCGACCCTCACCTCATCTATCATCGGTGAAACGGTTGTGTGATCGACCCTCACCTCATCTATCCTCAGTGAAACAGTTGTGTGATCGACCCTCACCTCATCTATCATCGGTGAAACGGTTGTATGATCGACCCTCTCCTCATCTATCATCGGCGAAACGGTTGTGTGATCGACCCTCACTTCCTCTATCTTCGATGAAACGGTTGTGTGATCGACCCTCACTTCATCTATCTTCGGTGAACGGTTGTGTGATTGACCCTCACCTCCTCTATCTTCGGTGAACGGTTGTATGATCGACCCTCACCTCATCTATCATCGGTGAAACGGTTGTGTGATCGACCCTCACCTCATCTATCCTCAGTGAAACGGTTGTGTGATCGACCCTCACCTCATCTATCATCGGTGAAACGGTTGTATGATCGACCCTCTCCTCATCTATCATCGGCGAAACGGTTGTGTGATCGACCCTCACTTCCTCTATCTTCGGTGAAATGGTTGTGTGATCGACCCTCACTTCATCTATCTTCGGTGAACGGTTGTGTGATTGACCCTCACCTCCTCTATCTTCGGTGAACGGTTGTGTGATCGACCCTCACTTCATCTATCTTCGGTGAACGGTTGTGTGATTGACCCTCACTTCATCTATCTTCGGTGAACGGTTGTGTGATTGACTCTCACTTCATTTATCCTCGGTGAAACGGTTGTGTGATCGACCCTCACCTCCTCTATCTTCGGTGAAACGGTTGTGTGATCGACCCTCACTTCATCTATCTTCGGTGAACGGTTGTGTGATTGACTCTCACTTCATTTATCATCGGTGAAACGGTTGTGTGATTGACCCTCACCTTATCTATCATCGGTGAACGGTTGTGTGATTGACCCTCACCTCACTCTATCTTCGGTGAAACGGTTGTGTGATTGACCCTCACCTCATCTATCATCGGTGAAATGGTTGTGTGATCAACCTTCACCTCATCTCCGGTGAAATGGTTGTGTGATCAATCTTCACCTCATTTCTAGTGAATGGTTCATGGTTGTGTGATCAACCTTTACCTCATTTCCAATGAATGGTTGTGTGATCAACCCTCATCTCATATCCGTTGGAGCAGACGCGTGTTCACTCCCCTTACTCTTCATGCTTGCTTTCATCCCATCGGCTTCGGTGTAAAAATTGGTTGATTCCAGTCTTTGTCGTTCAATTGCCAACTCGGCATTCTCCGACAAAGAGGGGCAGCTGTCAGCACCCTATTTTTACACCCCTTTAACCGTGGTTAATTAATTTAGCTATGGTCCAAACCCTAAATCAACCCTAGTTCCAAACCCTAGGTAAACCCTTAACCATAGGATTAAACCCTAGTTAAGACCCTAGTTAACCCTAAGCTTAACCCTAGGTAGTCCTAAACCCAAACCCTAGGTAGCCCTAGCCTAACCTTAGTAAGCCCTAGGTATACCCAAGGCCCAAGCCCATTTGACCAAACTTATACCTAGACAACTCAATCAAACCCAATTACCTAATTTTATTACCAAACCCAAGTAGTCAAGCCCAAATACCCAATCACTCAATTGCCTAAGCCAAAGCCTATTTCCATAGCCCAAGCCCAAATGTCATAGTCAAAGTCCAATAATCATAACCCATGACCCATCTACTAATAACCCATGATCCATAAGACCTAATCCACATATCCATATCCACCTACCCTATATCCTACAACCCATACCCATATAACCTATAGTTCACTCAACCCACCAACTCTCTTACACCTCTCTTACATCAACCCATACCTATATAACTCATAGTTCACTCAACCCACCAACTCTCTTACACCTCTCTTACATCAACTCATACTCATATAACTCATAGTTCACTCAACCCACCAACTCTCTTACACTCCTTACAACACTCAATCTATCAACTCACCTTACAACACTCAAGTCTTTACCCACTAGCTCCTTTTATCCCCCATGTAAAAGACACAACCCAACCTCTTAGTTTTCCTATAAATACCAATCCCTTAGCCCCTTAGATCCATCCCTCAAGACCCCTAGAAGGTTCCCACCCACTTGTGTTTCTCTTGAGTTTGAAGAAGGGGGAAGAAACTAAGGTTTAGAGTTTGGAAAGAATTCTAAGACTAAAAGTTTAGAGTTCTTCACTAACTCTCTTCCTTTGTGGATTCTAAAACCCTACCCCTTGGAGCATTGAAGGAGAATTCTTGGAGGAGTAGGCACTCCTTCTTTCATTTTCTCTTCTTTTTTATCTTTTTTTTTATTTGGTTCTCTCTTCTTGATCTCTCATTTCTCAAGCATAGTTGGGCCTCTACACCAATCTAATGGTGTAGAGGGACCCCATATCAAAGGCAAGGAGATGCTCCTTTTTTCTTTTCATTTCCATGTACATATTTTCTTCTTTTTTATGTACCCACAAGTGTGGATATGGGTAGGCCCATAGAGAGTGGAAGCTAAAGCTATACCTCTCTTTTTCATTTTGTTTTTCTTTTGAGATTCTAGACCTCTTTCTAGAATTTTTTGTGAAAGCTCATCCCCTCCCTAACATTCTTTAGAGCAACATTACATCATTAATAATGGTGTAAATGAACCACCTTAAAAGGGAGATGATGAGTTTTCATTTTCTTTCATTTCTTTATTTTTCCTTCATGTTCTATGTTGAATGGGTAGGTGATGGTTTAAAGACTTAAGATAAATGATGGTGTAAGGACTTAAAGAGGACATTCTTAAAAATGTCTCATACCAAAGACAATGGTATTTGATCTATTATCAACATCAATCCAACAAAATAGGTGTTGGTAATAGACCATTTACTATTCATAAGGCACATCCCTCTTTATGTCTTAAACTATAATCTTTTAGCCAAACTCTTGGACTAAATTTGACTTTAGTTAAGTTTGTCAAAACCTTACCTATATGAAAATTCAAAAACATGATAAAATATCAAAATACCAAAAACATGATAAAATCTCAAAACACCAAAAACATTCAAATATAACCAAAATATAAAAAACATTCAAATATCCCCAAAAACCTCAAAAAATATAAAAAATACAAAAAGATCAAAAAGAGACTTGTAGGACCTCCTTAGCTTTGGTTAGCTCATCTAACCATGGATAAATACCCTCTAACCGCGGTTAGACTTAACACTTGTGCACTTGACCTCCCCGGTCAACTAAACCATAGCCTTCTAGGCTAGACCCTTTGACCATCCTATGCACACACACACTCCCCCCTAGCCTCGGCACGGGGTCATGTGCCAGAACTACGCTCGGTCTGATCTCACCATGTGAGTACGTAGGCAACTCAACTCGGGTTCGACCCTAGCCATCTAGCTTTCTATTTTTCTTGGATTAGCACTCACTTAAAAACTTTGGACATTTTAATTAAACTTTGAGATTATAATTGGCTTAAGTTTAGGGAGTAGGTAACCGTTATAAGACGGGGGTCTTAGGGTGCCTAACACCTTCCTCAAGGCTTAATCGAACCACTTACCCTAACTTTGATTAGACCATTTGCCTTATCCAAACAAACAAATACCCGGGACCTATCCCTAAGAATGAATAGGTGGCGACTCAAGTCAAAACATATAATTGTGAAAGTGGGTAGGAAGATCTCATGCTCACAAAGATCATTGTCAAATTGTTCAACTCATTCTCTAAAACAGATCATCTTGCAGCCTAGTTTTATATTGGTGTATAATTGTGTTGCTGACTGATATTATTGCTTTTCTACACTCAAGACCAACTTACCTGCACTGGCTATAGGAGGATAGCAGTAGTTACCAGGAGTATTTGAAGCTTAAGGCATGCTTCGTGACCTTAGAACAAACTCAAAGGTAAGTCCAATTAATACTATCATGGTTCATGCTCTTAAGGGTGCTCTCACGCGGTGTACTGCTGTAGTAGAAATTGATGGCATCTTTATGTCAAACAAACTATCACCACTGATATCTTTAACTATTCTTACATTAGGAATCTTCAAGGTGAGGATCTTGGGCCGCTAAGCGGCAAGGAGCTGGAGTCACTCGAAAGGCAGCTCAATATTTCATTGAAGCAGATCAGATCAACACGGGTACTTGAATTCTACAATTTTCAATTGAGCTACAATCATAATAGTCCCACAAGGAGGAACATGGATTTGCTACAAGAGTCAGTCTATAAGAGAATGCTGGGCCGAAACCTAACCCAAAGTTGCTTTCTGGTGCTAGGTCAGAATTTTTCAGAACCTAAAGACTGTTAATGCTGATCCGCCATCATAACAACATTCACCTATTGGGGTTTATACTCATCTTCTTAGGTTTTTAGAATATGTTGACATGGCACATAAGAGAACCTAGGATTAGGGTTTCTACCCGGCTGATAACAATCTCTGTAATACACGTCTTATTAAAATTTCAAGTTTATAAGTAATATGAAGAGGATCTACGGTTGAACAGTCAATCGGAGCAACCCAAAAAATGCATTGGGCAGGGGTATAAAAAAACCCTTCTTTATGTTCGTAAATACCAAACTACCGTTGCCTAAGGCATTTTTTGGGTTGCTCCGATTGACTGTTTAACTAAAGCTCCTATTCATAATTAATCTCATTATAAATATAAAAGAAGAGTATTTATGTCATGTCTAAGTGCCCTTGCCAAGGCATATTTTGAGGAGTTCCAAGTAATTATCTCTTGAACCAGAGCTCTTGTTTGTAGTTAACCTCTAATTTTTTCTATGTAGCATCGATAGCTTGAGTTATGTCCTAACCTAATTAGGCAGTTCGTCTAGTCAGATGAATATTTGTGCGCCTTGTTCTATTTAAAAGTTCGGTTGTTCTTGTTTTATTGTATTTGAAAATCGTTACCACCTTTTGTAGCTAACTAGTGATCCAGTGAAACTTAGCAACAATTGTGGTTTTAGCCTAAGACAATAAACAATCATTACCCTTTGAACACATAGAAAATGTGTTAGCACAAGCTTTTTATAATTATTAAAATTTTAGATAAAAAAGCAATACAACTACAATATTTTGATGAGTTTTAAATAGAGGACTGCAAAGTCCTTTTCTAAGCCGACCACCCCAATCAACACAATGGGAAAGAGATATTATGTCAAAAAAAAATAAATGTTACAATGCCACGTGTCAATTTGCAATTGGGTGTTCAATTTGGATCCCTTTTTCATTTTCATATTTTGATGTGTCCACGGGGCATCAATTGTTTGTCGCCAACAACCATTAATGCTAAGTTTCACTGGAAGTTTATGATGGCGTTGTGCCCCATGATTTGGTGTTTCTGCATGCTTTAAGAAGGGTTGGCCCCACTCTTATGTCTAGAAGGACCCCACCACATATTTATAGGGCATCTGTGCCCCATGATTTGGTGTTTCTGCATACTTTAAGAAGGGTTGGCCCCACTCTTATGTCTAGAAGGACCCCACCACATATTTATAGGGCATCTGTGCCCCATGATTTGGTGTTTCTGCATACTTTAAGAAGGGTTGGCCCCACTCTTATGTCTAGAAGGACCCCACCACATATTTATAGGGCATCTGAACATGATCAAGTGGGGTTTTACCATCTCATTTTGCTCCAAATAAAATAGGGTAATGCTTCTGAGACCGTTTAGGGTCGAGACTCATGCAGGGGCTCGGGGTGGTCTCAGCCCTAAATGGTCTCATAAGCAAAAAAGTTACACCATCGTGTATGTAAATTTTTGGCTGGTGCTTGTAGTTGGAGGAAGGAAATCAGGGAAACGCACTTCAATGGAATCCACATGGTGTAGACTATGGCCGACAGTCAGCTCAAGCACAGGGCCACGGGTTCTTTCATCCCTTAGAAAGTGAGTCTGCATTACAACTCGGGTTGAGTTTTAGGTCCCAGCTACAATCTCATGTTATTCAAAGTTCTGCCCAAATACACCCCGCCTCTTGCATGAGTGGTAGAGGTATGGCCTTCCAAGGGTGGAGGTCTGGGATCTAATCCCCCAAGGGGTAAGAGTTGCAAGAGCTCCACTACCCTAGCTAACTTCTGACCGGCTGACTCTACTGACATAGGTAAATGATATTTAGTTCCTGTGAGACCCTTCAAAAAAAAAAAAATTCTGCCCAAACGTCTCATCGAGTTAAGTTTTAGGTCCCACCGTCCCAGCTTTTTATATTTTTTTTGTAATTGCTAATGAAAATTCTCGAGATGAAAAGATAGGAGTATTAAATGAAAAATATCAGAATTCACAGTTATTGAAGGAGTCCACAAGCAATCATTGTTGAAAAAGAAAAGAAAGTATTTAATCACAAACCAACTACCACAAGAAAGTATTTAATCACAAACCAACCACCACAAGTATTAAAAGAATGATACACCGAACAAACCTTTAGCCCACTCTCGTAGACTCTTGTATATCTTTTGGAAATGGCTGCCCTGAAAATTTTGCTTTATTTACTATACATGTACAATTTTTTTTTTAAAGTACAAAAATATTTCAATTTTGTATATAGTGCCCCATTTAGGATGTAGTTGATTATGTGAAATGTTTGGCCTCTTAAAAATTTTGTCATTTTTTTACATGCATAATATGAAAATTTAAAATATATAATTAATTTTATTTATATAATGAAAAGAAGAGCCCTTGTTTTTCTTATCTACCGGACTTTTATTGGAATACAATATTAACGTATTTTATGACTACAATGGGCTCATTATGAAAAAAAAAAATCGAGAACTACGCCTCATATTATTTCGTACACGCCTAATTAATTTTCTTGATACATATACTTTGAACCCCAAAGGAAAAATTCCTAACTCCGCCCCGAACACTAACTATAGAAAGAGATAGTGTAGTTTTCTTAAAGAGATCTTGGTTTTCTTTATAAATTGTAATGATCTTTCTTTATAGTACAATACATTTTGATGGTGGGAAAGTTAGACACATTTCCATACTTTGTGTGAGCATGGGATTTGGGTGAACATTGGAGCCTTTGAAGAAGCAGGAAGAGGGATAGGGGGTGCAAAAATGAGGTGCTTACAGCTGCCCCTCTTTGTCGAAGGGTGCGGGCAAGCGAACGATAAAAACTGAAATCACTACCATTTTTGCACCGAAAACCTGTGAAACTTTGAAAAGCACAAGAAATGAGAATGAGCTAATCTAATCCTAAGTTAAGTTTGCCAAGATAAGAAAGTTGAAGCGATGGATATTAGTTTATAACCTCTTTTCGAAGTGCTGCTGGGGATGAGGGTAAGTACATGATGGATAAGAGAAGCGAAGGTCGATCACACGACCGCTTCAACAGAGAAGAGGTGAGGGTTGATCATACAACCATTTCACCAGGATAGGATGCAAAGTAGTGAAGGATCTAGGATTAGCGTCACTGAAGGCCGCAACTGACATCCGATCACACGACCGTGACAGTCTACTCCTTTAATAGTGAGCTAGTAGAGCAAAAAGGAGATGATGAATGAAAAAAATGAAGGTGATGAGTGTAAGACTAACATCACTGGAGGTCGTAGCTGACATCCGGTCACACGACTATGACAATATACCCCTTTAATAGTGAGCTAATCAAGCCGAAAGGAGATGATAAATACAAAAATGAAGGTGATGGATGCAAGACTAACATCACTGGAGGCCGTAACTGATATCCGGTCACACGACCGTAACAGTATACTCCTTTAATAGTGAGCTAGTCAAGCAGAAATGAGCTTCACAAGTGGCCGCAACTGAAATCCAGTCACACAACTGTTCCAGCATACTACTTTAATAGTGAAAGGGAAGGTGATGTTGCAAACAACCGCCCGATTATCCGACAAGGATAGTGAGGGTAAAGACAGCCACCCGACTGCTTCAGCGGATGATGCGACACTGTAGACAACCACCCGATTGTCTTCTAGGGTAGCAAGATAATAGGGGTAAAGACAGCCGCCCGACTGCTTCACTGAGATAGGATGCGACGCTATAGGCAACCGCCCGATTCTCTTCTAGGGTAGAAAGGTGATAGGGGTAAAGACAGCCGCCCGTCTGCTTCACTGGAGATAGGATGCGACACTGTAGACAACCGCCTGATTGCCTTCCAAGGTAGCAAGACGATGAGGGTAAAGACAGCCGCCCGACTGCTTCACCGAGATATGGGAGCGACACTACAGACAACCGCCCGATTGCCTTCCAGGGTTACGAGATAATGAGGGTAAAGACAGCCGCCCGACTGCTTCACTGAGAAATGGGTGCAACGCTGTAGATAACCACTCGATTGCCTTCCGAGATAGCAAGATATGAGAGTGAAGACAGCCACCCGACTGCTTCACCTGAGGTAGGGTGCGACGATAGTGTATACAATCAACCGATTGCCTCGTTGAGGATGAATTTGAACTGATAGCTGAGTAAGGATTGTGAAGCAGGATGAAATCGAAAATGAGAGTGAGAGCCGTGACCTTGAGCCATTGCACGAATCTTATGCCTCTCTGCAAATATAGCCTGATGGATTTGACATACCATCCGGCTTAGATAACTCTACTATATGTACTTGGTCTTCCTAGGATGTACCGATCTTCAAACATCTGTGTTATCTAGGATAGTTTATCGACTTTGCTTCGCCATGATTTCACTGCTCCTGTTGTGCTAGCGGGAATGAGTAGCTGACTTTGAACTGACTCTATTGGAGAGTGAATCTTGACTGACTATTGATGCGAACAACTTGCTAACATACTGATGGATTGACGAACAGATGATGTGACAGATCTGTTGAAAAGACTAAAGGACTGACTGACAGGTGGTTTGGTGGTAGACTGATAATTGACCAGCGGACTGACTATGCTTGAGATTGCTCGCCTTGGGAGACTTAGCTAGGTTCCTTTGCCTTCCGACTGCGTTTTGATCATCCTAGTGGTAGACCTTCGTCTGCTGAGGAAGGATATCTGCAAAGCATGTATTCATCTTATTTTTCTCTCTTTTGCCCATGGGCCCTTACGGGTTTTCACCAAGACTGGGTTCACGTAATTTTGCGCGATAGTAGGATGGATGACTCCTTACTATGCCTGTGAAATTGAATTTTGGTTTATCCCTTTTTTGCCCCTGGGTCCCTTCGGGTTTTCATCAGGTCTGGGTATACAAGCTTTGTATTTTTCTTTGATAATTCGTCATTCTTCTCTCATCATTGTCTGTCGGTAGTGGAGATGAATGCTTCTGACCATTTGATGCTCAAGTCCTTTCAAAGATCAAGGAAGACTTAATGTTTAGAACGAAGCGTGGTTTGGTTAAAAACGAGATAAAGCTCAAAGTTTCTATTTTAGCAAAGGTAGGGCACCCTATGGCATTTGTTTAGTTGCCAAAAATGGAACCAGCTTCTACATTCTTTGTCCTTTGGTATAGCTTCTGACCAAGTACTTTTTTTTTTGTACATAGTTGCTTTGTATTGTGAACATTTGCTGTGTTATGTGCTATGTTATGACCGAACCTGATTTCAGGCTACTTACGTACCTAAATAGGGATCAGGTCAAGACGTAGTTCAACCACAAGACCGCATTTGTTGGTTTCTTTTTGCTGGTTGTTCCCCTTTTGAATTGTCATTTTGACATTCAAGGGATGCCCTTGTGTGGGGTTTTGAAAAAAGGGCTATTTAGGTTCAACGGTATAACTAGCGGATATATATAGCATGAGTGAGTGAGGTATTGTGAGGGTTATCAAAAGATGGCCTCCTATCATTTCCTCGATTGATTGAGAGCATGTATGGTCATTGCATCGCCTCGTTTCAGTTGATTGACATTTGATAGCTCGGAGAGATCTTCATTGTTCCTGTATTTGTCTTGATAACTGTTGAACTTTCCATTGAATGATCAAGTTGTCCCTTGCGGGCATTAGAAACTAGTTCAATTCTTAATTTAAGCATCTCATAATACAATGGAGTTTGACTTAAAAGAGCAGTTTTATCAAAATAAAAAAAGGGACAGACTTGACCTTAAAACAAACTTAAACAAGGACCACTGGTCACTTGTTTGAACTGGACTAATGGTAGGGATTGATATAGGCCAACATGGCCGACAAAGGTACCAAGAAAAGAGGTACAAAGAGAGGCATGACAAAAAGTAGAGTTTGTTCAGAGTTCGGGGGTAGAACTATTCCAGCTGAAGCGCCTTAGTTCGCAGGAGGAGTATGGTTGGGGAGAGGAGCCTGAGAGATGTTCGTATTCCCTGGTGCAAAGCAGATCATTTATGTTTCCAACAAATCCTAGACGATATGCTTCAGATCGCAACATCTATCCATGGGATGCCCTGGCATCTGATGATACCCGTAATGTTGGTCTGCCGGGTAATTCTTCGGAAGATTTGTCGACGGAGGTTGGGGCTACTTCAGAGTGATCAGCTTTTTGTCCAACGGGAATGGAAGAAGTGCCGTCATAGAATACAGGATTGGAGTGAAAGCACGATTCTTCCTCTTCTCAAAGCTCTTCTGGTGAGAGAGCAACTTTCCCTGGGGTTGCTAAGCTTGCCTGGGTTGTTGGACTTATTGTCGGGGCAAGTTAAAAACCTGGACAAGTATGACTGCTACCATGTGTCCATCATCCTCTTTCTTCCTGTTGTCTTTTCTTGGATGGACGGGAGGACGAGAGGAAGATGCACCATTTGATCCTTGAAAAATATCGAATGACCCGCTGTCACCCATTGTTGTCTCGATCCTACCACCGCACTTGGCCATGGTGCTGAAGTCAGAGATAGGTTGTGTTGTCAAGAGAGTTTTGAGCGGGTGCTTGAGGGTGCAGAGAAAGGTTGTCACCAGTTCTTCTTCTGGCAAAGGGGTGTTCATTTTTCCAGCCATCTCTCTCCACCGAACTGAGTATTCAATGAAGGTTTCATTGTCCCTTTGGGACATTCTCTCCAGATCTACCATTTGGGGAACCAGGTCAACATTATATGAGTATTGGGCAACAAAAGTCTCGCACAGGTCCTCCAATGTCCGAATCCTGTTAGGATCCACCTTGGTGAACCACTGTAGTGCAGTCCCTTTCAAGCTCTTCTGAAATAGTTGTAACAGCAGTTTGTCCCCGTGTTCAAGCTGGAATAGCTCTCCGCGGTAAGCTCTCAGATGTGTCTCAGGACATCTCTTCCAACTGTACTTCTTAAAGTCGGGTATCTTGAAGTCTTTGGGCAATTGGATCCCAGGATGTATGCACATGTCCCTGAAGTTGGTGGACTTACAGGAACCCTAAGTTGTCCTCATCAGTTCTTCAGATTTCTCAATTCTCTCCCGGTATACATCCGGGATTTGGGTAGAGCTTGAGGACACGTGGGCAGACCCCGTATGAGATTCACCGCCAGCCTCGACCTCCTCTTTCTCAAACTGGTCTATGATGGGTGATGATATATGATGAGTAGGTTGGGGCTGGATTGCCAGAGGAGGGATGTTAAAGGTGAATTATGGCCATTGCTGGTTTGATGGTGGGGGGATGTTGAGAGTGAGTGATGGTTGAGCAGGTGGTGGTGTAATGTTGATGGTAAGTAGTGATGGGATAAGGTTGAAAGTAGATAATGGATTAGGTTGTGATGGTCTTAGCTCATTGGCTGGTTGAGAGTTAGAGGAAGAGAGGGCCTGAGTCACTGCCAGCATAAAATCCTTGACAATGTTTTTCAGATTTTCAATGTTTTGAGTGTTCTCCGCTAATCTTGCCTCAAAATCCGGGACCTAAGGTTGTGATGTCGGGGTGTCAGGGTCAGTTTCTTTGTCATCTCAAGAGTCCATACTTCAGCTAGTTGATCAGGTATCAACTGATTTTGCTCTTCAGATACATGCTTAATTCAAGGTCTACTCCTCAAAAGATGGGAGGTAAGAGTCGGAATAGATAGGAGAGCAGAAAAAATGTAAAGCATGCAAATGACCTAACAGAGTCTAGTTGACACAGGGACAATGCTCCTGGTCTAGAAGTTGGGATGACATGCAGGAGAGGAGATTTTTGATTTTTTTTTTTTTTGTTTTGAACAAGATGTGACATGATAGGTATGGCCAGATAGGGTAGGCGGAAAGAACTCCGTTCTACTAACTTGGGTTGTTGGTAGCCAGGGCCTACTAGGCCAAAGTTGAAGCGGGTTGATGGGCTCACCCATTGCAACTTAGGATTTGAACATCACATGTATATCTGGAGACAGGGTAGGAGGTATTTTATTACAAGCACAACAAAAGGCTCAGTACATGCCCCCTGGATGGGTGTTTATCTGGACAGAATGTCCTGATATTCAACCATGGTTGGGAAACAGGCATAGGGTATAAGCATGTTAGGGTTTAGAATATCCCTTCAGGTGGGCTGCATGTAGACTATACCTTAGTCTATTCTATATGTATGCATATTGGTGTAATGTAGGGTGTTCCTAAATGATGGAAGGATCACTTAACACCGTATATGCGATTCCCTTGAGAATAGACGATTGGTGTAAGCGGAAGCGTTCAGAATCCTTCTCTGAGGGTAATCACCTAGCATGAGTAATTCTGCAGACCTCCAAGACTTTTAAGCCTCTGTCACTGAGGATAATCATCCAGCAGCTGTAAGTGTAGTAAGCCTGTCTAATGGGTTTGATGGGTTATTACGCTATCATGCTATGTATGGAATGCGCTGTATAAGAAACACTCAAAAGATATAAAGAATTAGCAATCGGTTAAATACTTAGGCATTTTAATTAATGTTGAGATTAATTTGGCTTAAGTTTAGGTTCCGACTTGAACTTTGACAGTCCACAGTGGAGTCGCCAGAGCTGTGAGCATGAGATTTGGATGAACATTTGAGTCTTTGAAGAAGCGGGAAAAGGGATAGGGGTGCAAAAATTGGGTGCTTACACTTTGTATCTAGAGTACTTCACTTAATTTCTCCTCTAGTATTGAGCTTTAACGATATTTATCATGCACTTCTCGGACTTGACTCTTGAAAAATCATTTTTATTCTTCGGTTATGCATAGAAAGATAAAAATAAAACAACCTCAATTTTGAGTATTCATATAATCTTGTTAGCTATAGGTTTTTTTCTTCTAGTACTCAAAGCTCTTGTCTCTTCCATAGCTCTGAAGTATGCATTAGGAAAAATATTATGTTCGTAAAATAATAATGTAGTATCTATGAAATAAACAGGATTTCATAGATAATTTTAGGTTAGTTTCTCAGATTTAAATTGGCATGAATTAGGTTAATTGAGATTATAATTAGATTATGTAGGATATATTTCCTTCTTAGTATCTATCAGTCTCTTTATAAACCCTTCTTAAGGTAATGTTTAATTCATTCAAGCTATTCAATAAATCAGTTTGTTAATAGTATGAGCTAATTTGTTCTCTTTCAACAAAACCTTTAAATTTAAACACTCTCTAATCTTTTCTCTGTTTTTCCAGGTCATCTATGATAAGAGAAGTCATAGTTTAGATATAAAAAAGTAATTGCCTCGAGTGATCATCGCTCATCTTTATATTCTCAGTATTTCTAGTCTTATAGACAACAAATATGTTTCTAGTTATATGCTTGTTTGCTTATCAAGAAAAAAAAAATAAGGAAAGAGAGAATGAAGGAGAGTTGCTCCAAAATTAACAGAAATTGAAGTTTATTGACTTGCAGGTACCAGCCTGATCAAATAACGGTCGCAGCTCCTAGGCCAAGTGTGAATAATTACATGCCAGAATGGTTGGGATGAACCGAAGATAAAACATCAAACAATGTATGTATTCCCTTCATAACTAATAAGTTGTAGCCTTGTATGCTGTATGACAATAGGAACACTTGTAATGGCATGAACCATTCACACTGGGTGTTCATTAGTTGAAGAAATTCACTGAGACAATTCTATAACAACTCTTTCATGGAGCACTGTACATTATGTGTGTTTGAGAGCTCAAGCCATGCATGCATTCTCTTTTGGTGGATGCGGGACTGTTTTTTAGGGGGAAGTCACCTTGTTTCTAAAGAAATTATTGAACATGTTAATCTTGTTAAAAAACCATCCGTCTTGCATAAGAGAACTGTCCAGATTTTATGTTTTTAATTATTTTTTTTCCTGAATTGGGCATCATGGAAGTGATTTTAAATCTATGCACGGTGATTAAAAATTCGGTTTCGGGGATGTATCGGTTCCAACCGAAATCTATACGTATTGATTTCGATATCAATTTTGGATGATGCATACAATTTTTTCATTTTTAAGAAAAAAAAAGAGATATAAAAAAAAATTATAAAGTATTAGGAAGCAACTCAAAAAATAATGTAGCAAACACAATTATAATTACATAATAAATTAAAATACAAATAACACATAAACGATACGTATTCTTTGTTTCGTATCAATATAAATATCATACAGAAGACTATTGATACTTATATGTATCCGTTTCGTATCGGCTTCGGCGATTATTATTTTTTGTGGCTATACATGTCATTGTAATTAATCCATATATGTATTTCAGCCACACTATGGTAATTGTATTTCGGTGCACATAGTTCCCATCGCACCAAACTCAATTTTGATGTGAAATCAACCAGCTCATTAACTGGAATAGTGGACTGATAGTTTTTAAATTGGAGAGTTTCCTTTATAATATAATATTTCTTTGGATTCTATGATTAAGCTCGAGTGTTAGATGATCGTGTTTAATACCTAGGCTAACCTACTTTAATATCTGTGTTTAATACCTAGGATAATCTACTTTAATCTCCTTGACCTCTTGCTTATGTCTTTTTTTCCTTCTCTTTTTTTTCATTATTAATCTACTAGTGGGCGGCTTGCCGATGCATGTGAGAGAGTGGAAGGAGAGAGACTGAGAAGATAGACCCTAGTGAGGGTATTTTGATAAAAAAAAATTAAGAAATATTTTAGGTAAAGAAATTTGAGGGACATTTTGGATAAAAATAATTATGAGAGACATATTGCTTATTGAAATATGATGTTTGGACATTTTAAGAAACAAAAAACTTTAGAAACATGCTGGATATATCAAATAAAGGGGGTGGGCGAGACGTTCTTCTTTCGGAGCATTTTGCCAAGAGAGCGAAGAGTTCGGTTATGTCACTGAGGTCACCATGTGTCCCTTTTAACACTACTTAACTGTGATTAAGATTCACCCACCCTATGGTTCACCCACTTATCCTTGGTTTGTAGAAAAAAAAAATATGAAAATAATAATTACCCTAGGTATTAGTGAATTTTAACTAGGGTTTAGATAAATTAATATTGTTTCTAAAAACCAAGAATAAGTAGGTGAACTCTAGGGGTAGATGAATCTTAATCATAGCTAAGGGGTGTCAAAAGAGACACATGACAACCTCAAGGGCGTAACGAGACTCCAACTGTGGTTAAGATTCACCGACTCCTAAGGTTCAACCACTAATTCTTGGTTTTTAGAAAAAAAAAAATATTAATTTCTTTTAAACCTTGATTAAAATTCACTAATTCCTAAGATTTAATTTTTTTTCTAAAATCCAATGATTAGTGGGTGAACCTTAGGATTGGGTGAATCATAACCACAATTAAAGAGTGTTAAAATCGACACATGGCAACCTCAATATTGTAACCGGATTCCAAGAAGTCCGGTTATAACCGTAAAGAATTTCAAGCCTAAATAGATAGAGATGAATAAGGGGTAATATGGAAATTAAGCAAATATTTAATTAAGTGTTTAGCTTATATAACGATAATGATTTTGATTATGATAAGGGTAGTTTGAGAATTTTGTAAAATTTCATCTACGTTTGCAAGAACTCATTATGCAAAGGATAGTTTTGAAATTTTACAAAATTTCATCACGTTTTAAAGGATTCATTATGCAAAGGATAATTTTGAAATTACAAAAAATTCAATCAACATTTTGAACATGAAGAATCCTTTTTATATAGAGTAAAGAAAAGATGAAGATGTTGGTGGTTAGTTTTGGGGGGGAAGGATGCCCACTAGACATCACCCGATCAGTGAAGAATTTACTTCATCTTCTTGAGGCTTGATCCAAAGACCTCCCTCAGTTAGAGGCCAATTATGAACTTATGTTACAAATACAATGGAACTATTTGCATTTTGAGAAACCTACTCTCTTTTTTGTCCTCCTTTGTCACAGGAAGAAGCTATTCATCTCTATTGTCATATCTGTTGGAACATTATAAACGTGGTACCCCCCCCTCACGTCGTTGTTTGATGTAATCACCCAAATAATGTTGATGTGAAGCATTGAAAGTTCTTGCCATAAAGAAATCGTGCAAGCCAATCAATGAGTTATCTAGTTGCAATAAAGTGTATTCTCCAAGATATTTCTAGCCATTAACATCAGTTTTCTTTTTTGGCATGGGGTAAGATAAAACTTTAAATACAAATAGTGGACTATGGCTACCGTTAAGGTGCCATAAGGGTAAACCGATTCAATTACTCCAAAAGGACCATATTAATGGAGGATTGTTAGACCCCTTATGCACCCCCTACGAAGTTCAATAACACCGAGCCACAAAAGCAGATTTAGATTTTTCTTTTTTTCGGTAAGGAGGTAAGATAACACCTAAACACACATAGTCAAGCGTAAGGTTACTGCTAAGGTGCCTTAAGGGTAAACCCATTCTATCACTCCAAACAAAGTATAAAAATGTTGTAAGAAGGGGAGGTTCATGTTTACGACATCACATTGAGCTTGTTTGGAAATGAATTGATGTAAGATCGTCCAATCAAGTTAGCAACTTAGCAATTATTAGGGCAGGCGGTGCCTGCATTATGTGGTTTGTGGTTTGCTTCACTGCTGATAATTTGTTTATAAAAATTCTAAGAATTAAAGTTGACTAACTAGGGTTAATGTGACAAATGGACGCTAATTAACTCGGAGGAAAATCGCTGGTGTATTGTTAAAAGGTTGTCTTACCGAGGAATGCTAATGTGTTCTTATTATACGGCGACACAAGATAACCAAAAGCGAAGAACGAAAACGAAGTTTCTGGCTGTACCATAGGAAGAAATTCTCTTGATAAGATCGCCACCCCAGCTACTATGAATAGGTAACAAGAAACAAAACAGATTACATAATGGGAGCACTGATTAGTTGACCGCAAGGATGACTGCTAGTCTACAACTTACAACTTTCAACTGGCAAGAGGAAATAATTGTACCTGATTAGTCTTATTAGAGGATTGCTAGTCTCGGTCCTATAATTCGAAAAAAATATCCTACTCACTGTGAGTACTCACACTGAACAAAGTTGGCTCTCCAAGCAAAATTTCCAAAAGAAGCATAAGAGGATTGAAACAGCTTGAAAACTCTCTATAAATTTACTATCCAGCGTAAGGCCGTACGTTTGAAAACGAAACGGCCGTATGCTACATTTTCTTTTAATGGTGGGCCCATTGAAGTGTTTGTATCTTTAGATTTTTTTATCTTGCGGCCTTTGCTCTCAAGAGTAGATATTATTGAGAGTTTTAAATTACTTCTACCATGATTTTTCGGACTTTTAAGATAAAAGTACAAGTGGATATAATTGTGATGGGATAATCATATTCTAATTATTTTTAACGAGTGGCACGTGCGATGCACATGGAGAAGGAGTTAACCACAATTAATAAGAATTAAAATGGACATGTGTTAACCCACGGGTGCGATTGAATTCGCTAGTGGCACGTGATACACGTGAGAGCAAGGGGAAGGAGTTAACCACAGTTAATAGGAGTTAAAAGGGACACGTGTTAACCCCACAAGTGCGATTGAATTCTTCCCGAGTTCAATCGCGATTGGCTATGATTCTAAAAAGATTGATTAGCAAGGGGTAATTTGGAAATTAAATCAAAGGCAAGGGGTAGTTTGGGTTTTAAAGTAAAATATTAAATCAAAATTTTGTTTTTATATAAGGGTAGTATGGAAATTTCGAAAAAATCATCCACCCTTGCCTCTCCCATTATAATAGTAAAGAAGAATAAAAATACAAAAAAAATTAGTTTTGACTTCAATCTCATGGACCACGACGGAGCACGAAATGTGGGGTTAATTTTGTAATTTCATTTGTAATAGACCAAACTCATTAATTATTATTGAAGTCTCATAATAGGCTGCTGCTGGCATCAATTATTTTTCTCGATTTGGAATAAAGAATAAAGAAAAACTAACGAAGAGTATGAAATTTCTTTGAATTCAGCACTCCTCCTTATAAAATGGTTTAGGAATATCAATCCCGGAAATACACTCTTACGTCTTACCACTAAAGAGTCTTTTTTAATTACGTAAAGCCTCCTTCTCTCTTTCTCTTTTGCAATCTCGTTCCCTTCTTAGTTATTAGAAAACAAAACTCACAGAGAAACAAACAGAGCCTAATCAAATAAAATAGAAAGAAGAAAAAAAATTTCGAGTTTGTTATTCTATCCGTTCGCTTTGCGCGGAGAAAATTTTCAAAACAGGATTTTTGATTTTGCTGCATTCTATTTCTTCCCTTCACCTGATTTTCTTGAAGTTGAGTTTCGAGTTTTCAATTTCTAATTTGTTCTTTGAAGGATGAGAGGGCAAGATCAGCAATCTAGGGTTTTCTACGAGCTCTGTACTCTGATTCTCAACATCCTTCGATCTCCTCCCATGTCGATCCCCTTTTCGGATCCTCCTCCTGTCACGGAACCCTCCGTTCCGTCCTCGAGGCGTCCCGTGACGACGACGCAGATCTCTCCGGCGAGTATTGCCTCTCTGCTTCTCGGAATTTCTGTTGCTTTGATGCTTTGTGGATCCGTGACCTTCGTGATTGGATTTATATTGATGCCTTGGGTTCTTGGATTGGTGATGGTCTTCTTCCTGTTTGGGATCGTTTCCAATTTGTCTGGATTGGGAAGGGCGATTTTTTGTCCCGCCACAGTGCCGGCGCCATCGCCGAAGGAGATGCCTGGTGAGGGTTTTCCGTTGTTGGATCTAAGTTTTTATTGATAATTTGATATGGTTTAGGTTAGACTGATTTTGAATCTTTGATGATGGAATTGTGTGTTGATATATAGATATGAATTGTTGTTTTGTTATGATATTTTAATCTAATTTGGAAGTTACTGGTATTAGGTATACGTTATTATATCTGCAGAAGTTTTATTTTGTTTATGGATTCCTTGTCTGTTATCAGTTACAATTATTTCTATATGGTTGAAGAAGATTTTAGCCTTTTTGATGAATCGTATTTTTTATTGACCTGGCCCCCTAGGATTCTTGTGTGAGGATTGATGATTGGATCTGTTTTTTTTGTTCTGATAGTCATTGATTTAGTAAGTTGTTGGGATTGAGAACTACTATAACTAAGAAACAAATGAATATGATGATATTTGTAGGAGTTCATTATTATTTTTTTTTTAAATCCGTATTTGAGATTTTATGTAAGTGGAATCATGAGAACTTTATTTTTCTCAGAAAATTGTGTAAAATTTTTGTTAATTAATTTTTTTTAAGTGCTATTTTCTGTTCGGTACTTTAATTGAACTGCCTGTTGGTGGTGGTTCTGTATAACTTCTAAACTGAATTTTCTTGGTCGAATATGATCTTACGCATTCCCTTACTGTAGTTCCTTATCTGATTTCCCATCAGCAATAGCAAACTTCAAAATGATCTCAATTTGTGAATGAGTCAGAAAAATGTTGAGAAAACAAAGAAGATGAGCATAGCTTGCTAGCTCAAAGATTTGAATCAACTCAGAATGTATGGGAGTTGATTTGATTCAACTCACCCAAGTTAACTCGGGGAGTCATATCACTTTTTTGTTAATCTCTATAAAGGTCTAAAATAAAAATAACAACTTTTGGTTGAGGAAGATCATTTTTTGCAGTTAATATAGCATTTTCCATATCCCTAAGAAAATCCTATATATCTAAATGATTTCAGAAATGTGGAAATTAACTAAGTAAATTCTGGATCAAACAAATGAGGGTATGGAAAGTACGTAAAAAAAACAGAATCAAGAATAAAATCAGATTAGTTTTCTGATTTGTATGGTATGTACACTTATGAGGGTATTCCCACTCCAAATAGTTGGGATAAGGCTGACTGACAAAGAAAGAAAACACCTACTATAATATCTTATGGAATTTTACAAGAGTTCTTAAACATATAAGAATCGACACTATAATGTTTTGGTTTACATATCGAAATCAAATCGTAGATGACATTTCAAAAAAAAAATTCAAGGATGATTGTAAGGATTATATTACTAGGCCAAAAATATGGCAATTTAAGAGAGTTTTTAACAACTTTGGCATAAAACCAGAGCTATTGGATGGTACAGGTGATTCCATTTCACTCTGACATAAGATAATACTAAAGGTTAAGGAGTGAAAGAAATGTATCGAAGGAGAAAGGATAAGAATTTTCATATCTTAATTCTTTGGAGATTTGTTTTTGTTAATTCAGTTTAATTTCATCTTTTATCCGTGAAACAACTTGTGTAATAATTGTTTGAAATTGAGTATCATATAAGTGTTATATTTTCAGTGTTTGAAATTGTGAGACATTGTCTCTCCTTTGCACCAAATCTTACCCATGATCGATTTGATCTAGATCGTTCAATTCATTGGTAACCTCCTAAGTGGGTCATGACCGAGAAGTTGATTCTTCCAATCACATAAAATGTGCAAGACCTTGGAAGCAAAAACTAGTTGTCAAGGGTTTGAAAAAGACCAATACATTGGACAGGAAGGACTCTTAAGATTGTTCTAGTATGTATGTTTTTGAGCTGTTAAGCAGGCGAAAGAGAACTTGAAATAATTGGAAGACCCTCTCAGATGGATGGGGTACGAGATGGATGGTAGAAATACTTCAAATTGAGAAGAGAATGAAAAACAAAAAGATATTTTTCAAAAGGAAAACTACAGTTTGGGCTGTTTTCCTCTTTCAATTAGGTGTTCCTCAACCACTCATTCAGAATCATTTAATGGACATTTGCTCAAAAGATTTGTTGATTTTATTTTTATTTTGTTTTATTTTCGAATAAGGCATTTTGTGGCTTAGTTTGAGAGAATAGGTATCGTGGGGTTTAGTGTTTTGACATTAACTCCAATAAGAAGAAATGAATTTGTGCAAGTTGAAGTTCCTCTATTAAAGAGTAGGGGAGCCAAAAATGATGATATTGGAGCTAGTATAGAAAGATTTGATAACACATGACTTAACCGAAATTATGGCTTATAAATTATAATGGAATGGAATAGTGGAACCGGATTTGTGTTGTGGACCCAAAATATTTGGGATAAGGCATTGTTGACGACAGTGATGATAATGATGATGATGATGAGAGTTTCGGCATTAGCTCCTTAAATTTAAGATCATTATTTTATGTTTTGATGTCCAGTTTTACTTGGCCAGCGATGGAGACGTGATTGGAGAGAAATATGCAAGTTTCTACATTGAAATGTGAAGTTAAAGATAGGTTCTGCAGGAAGCCAATATGAAGCTTGAATTACAAGATGGCATATTATGAGCATTGCTCTGCTATTCAGTGGATATACTTCACATGGCTTTCAATTGCTGATACATATTTACTGTCCATTTCAGCCAGCGGTAGACAAGTATGTACATGTTTTGCTGGCCAACTTTCTCTAGATTAGAGATCAACTAGTGAGGATGATGATTCAAACTAGACTCCAATGGAGATTTGTTGCTTGGGTCATATAACTATTTCTGGAAAATTCTGAGCTAAATCAGCTTCATCTGATACATTCTGATACTTTGATAAATCTTGCTTCTCTGTACACGTACTTTACCAAAGCGAGAAGCAAAAACAAGAAATAAAGCAAAAACGAGAAGCGAGAAGCAAGGCTCAAGAAATCTTTAGAAAATGAGAAGTGATAAATGAGATTTATGTCTCATTCTCATTATCTTGGGATGGATAGTCATACATTTGATTTTATCTTACATGAGATGTTTGTGGAGCATTAGGTGCCTTAGGTGTCAATATAATTATACTTGTTCAAGATCTACACTCTAGGCTTTAGACTGAGGTCTATCTAATTACTTTTTACATACATAGCCCCCTTTATCACTAAATGAGATATGATGGAAGCAAGCTGCTTGGGAAGTGAGTCTGGAAAACGAGCTTTTGGGAAGCGAGTTTCTCACCTTGTACATAGCTTCCCAACAACTACTATATTATATATATATATATATATGCATATGTGTGTGCACATGTGTGTATCAGTGTATGTATAGTATGGGTTACAAGAAAGATGTATTTTTATATGCACCCTAATTTACTGTATATGAGGAGTGGAAACTACATGCAGTGCTTTTTCCTTAGATTCTTTGATTACCTGTGTAATGATATACATGAACTATGTGTGTGCCATGGGTTATTATGTTATGTTTAGTTTAGAAGTGAGCAAGTTAACATCCCCCAAATGTTCATTGTTGCAGCGTGGAAATTTTTCTGAAGCTGAATCTCCGCTAGTTTAAGCATCGCAGAAACGAAAAGTGGTTTTGAAATCAGTTGATTATGTACAAGAGGAATGAGCATCATTTAAGGATATAAGAAGTGTATGATCAGTGTTTATACATTCGTGCTGCCCCTGTAGTAGATGCGCAGAAAAAAGAATGAAAACGAATTCCACCAGGGTTCATCAACTATTGATATAGAAATTGTGGCTAAATCTTGTTCTCGGATAATGAGTATTTGTTGACTAGTGATAGTCAATTACTAGTCATTGTATAACTAAGAGGAGAATATCTGCATTCATTCTTCTCTCGTTGTTCCATTTAGTCTCTATGTAACATGCTTATCGTGTATCTGCAATCCTCTTAAATGATGGTGGAGTTATGGATTTGTAATTCTTCTACTATTGGGCACTACCATTTGTATACAGTGGTTTCATTTAAAAAGCTTATTTGGCTGTTTCTTGAAAGCTTTATTTGGTTGTTCCAAAAGTTAAATAATGGCTAGGTACCCAAAAAATCAGTTGCCTAGAGAATTATGAGGCGTGCTAGCCCTACTCTCAGGTATTTTCTGATAAGCAGGTATTGGTTTTTGGTTGAGAGTAGAAAATGTTTGTGAATAGGGCTAGCACGGCTCAGAGAAATATTTTACGAGATGCACAATTCATATAATGGACATGGTTCCTGAGGTAACCATCAGATTAATCTTGCATAATGCTTAAAAACGATACTGATCGCTTGTTACTTTAAAATTTAGTGGATTTATAGCAATTTGAACACTTGGTTCTTTAAAATTTGGTGGAACCGGAGCAATTTATGAGAGAATGATTCTATTTTATTTATTAGCCATATTTGTTTGAGTTGAAGATTTGGTTTTGAAATGTGACAGTGATACGAGTCCAATTTGGCTTTTTTTTTTCTTTTTCTTTTTTTGGTAATAAGGTAACTTCATGGACAATTTGTCTGTTCTATTGGTGTGGTAAACTTGCAAAATCAAATAAAATTTACAAACCAATTGCTCTCGTGCGAGACATCAACCAGTCAAGACTTTAAGACTACGGGTGGAGCCCAGGCTCTCTCCAAGATTCCAAAATCTCATATATTATAAACATTTAAAATTGTTGACCACGCCTCTAGGCTTTGGTTGGTTACACCCTTCTTCTTCGTCTCTTTTCCCTGGCTTTGCCATTGGTACACGCAAAAAATGGTTACTGGTCGCCAGGTCGGTCTCATATAATATTGCTGAGGAATGCTAGCTTCATTTGCACAACACACATGTTCTTGCTTGTAATTTATTCCAATATTATCCTTAATAAAGTCTTCGGCTTTTATATGCATAGTTTTAGGATAAACATGTCAAAAGCATCCCTTTTTAGTAATAAAAATGCAAAGGTGCCTTATTTGATAAATATGTCAAAAGCATGCCCCTTATGCCTTCTTAGGTAATAAAAATGTAAGGAATGCCCTTTTAGGTGAAGCGGCCATTTCTTTTATAAGAGTAATAATCCGTTCCTCACCCCTCTAACCAGACACCAGATTCGTGTCCCTTTTTAACTCCCATTACGTGACCTTGATTGTTCTAGAAAATTGAGATTAAAAACATTGACCTTTAAAGCTTATGAATCTTAACAACTGTTAAAGATAATTAAAAGAGCAGTGATTAGCGGACCTTGGGTCCGTTCCTATCTTACCCCATGTCTCATTTAATACCCCTTTAACCTTGATTAAGCTTAAATAAATTAAAATTGATATTTTAGTTTTTTTTTTTAAATCCAAAGTTGGATTGATTAATTCTAAGGGTGAGTAAATCTTAACCACAATTTTTTTTTTCTTTTGTTTAGCATCTTAACCACAATTGATAAGTTTTTAAAATAGGGGTATGGACGAGGAAAGGCCATTTAGTCACAAAATAGAAACACGGGTACATAAAGTATTTTCCTAAGATAAAAGGGAAACGTTTTGGGTTGGAGTGGGCGAGATGACAGTCTTCGCGCTCCACCTAGCGTGTGGGGATTATTTTACCATTTTTTTTTTTAAGTTGTTGATTTTGCTTGCAACAACCAACACGTGCAATTCTTCAAAAATATTTGTTTTCAGTTTTCACAATAATGGAGCTTACGACTTCTGAGGTAGTTGGTGGAGTCGGAGTGGTGAACGTTGGATCAGTGATAACGTTACTTGCAAGGGAGGGAACAAAAACAAAATAATTAGGGGTGGGTTGAAGCAGCAGATGTGTGAGAAGACACCACTATAATAAGGCCCCATTAACTATGAGATCTGAGTGGTTGAGCATTTCATAAAGCCTTCCATCCTAACCATCTTGAACCTCTTTCCAGAGAATTGTTCTTTGCTCTTCAAAGAGAACACAACAGTCATGCCCACATGAGGGCTGGAATCATTTGATCCGATCATAATGCTGGCCTCCCTATCTTTTTCTATCCATGAATTTATCCTCATTCTCAATCAAACCTTTACAGGAAAGAATCACACTTTTATGGGTAGTTTGGGTTCGCGAAAATACGAAAACGATGCAAACTCAATAGCTCTGGTTCCACAATTTTTATGTTTGGGTTCAGGCATTTTTTTCTTTTTCTTTTTAAATTTGATGAACTTATACTTTGGATTCAGCCAATTTGGACCAAATCCCAAATCCTCTACTCGGGGTGTCTGGTTACGCCACTGAGGGCACCTGTGTCCATTTTTAAAAACCTTTAAAACCCAAGGATAGGTGGATTTGTAAAAATCAAGGAGAGGTAGGCGAACCCTTTGGGTGAATGAATCTTAACTACAGTTGATAATGTCAAAAAGGACACATGGTGACCTCAGAACCCAATCGAGAGGATTTGGTTCCATAACAAAAACTAAAGAATTAAGAAATGAATTGTCTCATCCTTCATTTAGGAAACCGGGTTCATTTCAGACTGCAGAGTGAGAGTAGTGAATTGTGAATCGCTAAACCGAACGGGTAACATTGGGCAATTTATCTTCCAATAAAAGCCTTACTTGAACCATACAGCTACCGAGATGCCCACATTGCATAGTGAAGGCTCCACCATTACTTGAACCTTGTTGGAAACCTTACTATATAACAGTATACTTTAAAATTTTGGAAATCAGATTTATAATAACATAAATTAATTTGACGAAAGACAAAAAATTAAAATACTGAACCAAAACTTACAGCAGTGAAGAATTTGAAAATAAGAAGTTGATCAAGGCTAGTATTTGATCAAGGCTAGTATTTGACACTATATCCTTATGATAGATTTCGTCCTTGCTATGGTGCTCACGATTTTTTAGCGTCTGCCTCCCAAGATACAATGATCTCTGTCACACAGATGTTGTACTTCCATCTGTATGTTTGTTGAACCAGAACTTGTCCTTTATACTCTCTCTATAGCAGACTCAAAATATGGATGCAATTCTATAAGAATATTTTCTATTTTACGAAATGAAGAGGAGAATCCTATATATAGAGAAGGTAGTGACTATTCAGACGAACAGACAAAACTTTTCTCTTCCGACAGAAACTGTCTGATATACTAACTGTAAAGAAAATGGTAATATCCTTTTGGAATTTTTTGGAGTTAAAAAAAAAAAAAATGAAATTTGTCCAAAAAGATAGATAGGTGTCAACACAAGACCTAACCCGACCCAAACCCCGGTGCGGGGCGGGCAGGCGGCACGCACATGTGTGTGGTGGTTCAACCCTTGGCTACGTGCTCACTCGTTCACGAAACTTAGGTGCCCCAAGGGCCCAACCTTTACTCAAAAGTAATTGTATATAAACACACTTTGGTTTCTATCTTTTTCTGATTTGGAACTATTATACTTTACCATTCTTCAAACAATAACTCATGTTCAAGTGGGTATCTTTGGAGTCAATTTCTCATTCATCACTTAATGGTTTTTGACAAATAAATATACCATGTTAATCTCCTCATGTAGAAGAACACAGATCCACGTGGACCCACCTCAAAAAACATGTAGGTCCCACATTTATTTTGACCCAAATTTAACCAAAATCAGTTTTTGTCTAACAATCCCCCACATGAATGAAATTGACTGGATAACAATGCAAATGAAAATGCAAACACTAGAGAGAGTACTTTTGGAAAGTTACTGTATCAGGATAGGTAGCTTTTGGCCTTGAACATTCCCTACTGAAAACTATCGAATTTACATGACTAATCAGTGAACATGATGTCTTGAACTGTTCAGCCTTTTGTGTAAACCAAGACAATAGAGTTCACACAGTTTTTTTCCGGACACAGTTGATTCTCACGATTGTATTCATTTTGGCCCTGAACAATACCTGGTTTTCATGAGTCTCTTAGAGAACTTAGCCTTATAGTTCTCATAGAAGTGGCCCCTTCCTACTCACATAGGTGATTCCCATTAGGAGTATCATGTCACACCCCACTTGGATTTACAAGATATAAGAGTCATTAAAACCATAGCTTACCCTCAAAAGCGCTGCATGCATTACTGTTGTTATCGTAGGAATAGGTAGGGGAGGGTTATCTCCTCAGTGATTCCAATGAGTCGCACACAATTCGGTTGTCCTTTTGAATCTAGATCTTGGGATCTCCAGTCAGCTAGGTTATGTTGCAATTATGGTGACTCTTAAGACATAGACTTTAGCCTCATTCATCTCGATAAGCAATTTACTTGATCTCTCATTAAACCTTTAGTTAGTGGATCCGCTATATTATCTTTTGATTTAATGTAGTTAATGGAGATAATCTCATTCGAGAGTAATTGCTTTACGGTATTATGTCTTTGAGGAATATGTCGAGACATACCGTTGTACATACTATTTTGTGCACTTCCAATTGCAGATTGGCTATCGCAGTGTATACATATAGCTGACACAAGTTTAGTCCATATTGGAATATCCTCTAAGAATTGACGAAGTCACTCAGCTTCCTCTCCTGCTTTGTTTAAAACAATAAATTCCGATTCCATCGTGGATTTTGCAATGCACGTTTGTTTAGAGGATTTCCAAGAGACCGCTGCACCTCCAAGTGTAAAGACGTATCCACTTGTGGACTTTGAGTCTTTCGAATCAGATATCCAGTTTGCATTAGTATACCCTTCAAGTACAGCTGGATATATTGTATAGTACAATCCATAGTTTAGGGTGTATCTCAAATATTTGAGAACTCTAACTATTGCCTTCCAGTGATCTACCCCTGGGTTACTTGTATATCTATTTAGTTTGCTGATTGAGTATGCCAAATCTGGCCTAGTGCAGTTCATGAGGTACATCAAACTGCCTATAATTCAAAAGTATTCTAGTTGTGATATCGCTCACCAGTACTTTTGGTTAGATAAAGATTTATATCTACGGGTGTTTTCACTGGACTACAATCATCATTGCTGAACTTCTCAAGTATTTTCTCAATCTAATGTGATTGAGATAATATAAATCCATCAAATGTTCTAGTGATTTTAATCTCTAGTATAACATCTGTAACATCTAAATCTTTCATGTCAAACTTACTATTCAACATTTTCTTGGTACCTTTAATGATATCATTATTGCTATCAATAATAAGCATATCATCAACATAGAGGCAAACAATGACATACCAGTTTTAGTGCCTTTGACATAGACACATTTGTCACATTCATTGATTTTGAAACCATTTGAAATCATTACGTTGTTAAATTTTTCATGTCATTATTTTGGTGCTTGCTTTAAACCATATAATGATTTAACCAGCTTACAAATTTTCCTTTCTTTGCCTAGAACTATAAACCTTTTTGGTTATTTCATATAAATTTCTTCATTCAATTCACCATTAAGGAAACCCATTTTAACATGCATATGATGTATCTCAAGATTATGCAAAGCTGCAATCACTATTAGCAAACGAATTGATGTTATTCTTGTAATTGGTGAATAAGTATCAAAATAATTCAAGCATTCCTTTTGCCTATATCCTTTGGCAACAAGTCTAGCCTTGTATTTATCAATTGATCCATTTGTTTTCATCTTCTTCTTGAAGATCCATTTGTACCATAATGGTTTGCTTCGTGGTGGAAGATCTATCAATTCTCATGTATGATTTTGCATGATAGATTCAATCTCACTGTTAACTGCCTCTTTCTAAAATTGCGCTTCAAGAGTTAACATTGCTTCCTTAAAGCTTTGAAGCTCATTTTCTAACAAAAAAAGTTAAAAAATCAGGACCAAAGGGTTTTGATGTTCTAACCCTTTTACTTCGTCTAGGTTCACATTCATCCTCTTTATCCATGAACTCTTGACCTTGATTATTGCTAATCACAGAATCATTAGTCCTTTTTGAAGAGCGACTCTTGTGCATGTTTATATGGAAATATATCTTCGAAGAAAGATGCATTTTTAGATTTCATAATTGTGTTAACATGCATATCAGGGTTTTCAGACTCGTGAACAATAAAGCGATATGCCCTATTGTTATGGGAATAGCCAATAAATATATAATCGATGGTCTTAGCTCTTATCTTAGTCTTTTTAGGGACTGGAATTGCCACCTTAGCCAAATACCCCCACACTTTTAAGAATTTATAGGAAGGTTTTCGACTTTTCCATAATTCATAAGGTGTCTTATTTGTTTTCTTGTGGGGTATTTTGTTGAGAATGTAAGTCGTGGAAAGCAAGGCTTCCCCCCAAAAGTTTTGAGGTAATCCCGAACTTAACAACATAGCATTCATCATCTCTTTTAAGGTTCTATTCTTATGTTCAACAACTCTATTTTGCTTAGGTAAATAGAGTGCTGTTGTTTGGTGAATTATACCATGTTTAGAATAGCATGTTTAGACACGACCCGGCACGGTGCGAGTAGCGCGTGTGATAGTTCAACCCTTGGCTTCGTGCTAACCAGTTCACAAAACTTGGGTGCCCCAAGGACCCAACCTTTACTCAAATGTAATGGTATATAAATACACTTTGGTTTCTATTTTTTTCCGATGTGAGACTATTATACTTTACCATTCTTCAACCAATAACTCATGTTCAATTGGGTATTTTTGGAGTCAATTTCTCAATTATCACTTAATGATTTTGGACAAAAAAATATATGGAAAATAGTTAACAGACCATGGATCCCATTTGATCCCATTTGATAACCTAAGCCATCCACCTATTTATCAAATAGGATCCATGGGTCTGCCTATCACTACTCTAAATATATCATGTTAATCTCCTCATGCACATGCAGGGGAACATGGATCACATGAACCCGCCTCAAAAAAAACGTTTTAACTCCCACATTCATTTTGACCCAAAGTTGATCAAAACCAGTTTTTGTCTAACAAACCTAAGGTCTACTTCTCAACTACTGAACATGTTTTCCCCTTTTGCTAATGCCTCTTGCGCATCAATCCTCATGGTTGGGCGATACCGCCATATATAGTAGTATTCCACGAAGATTAAACCAACCAAATGTCTCCAATCAATCTCCGGTAACAGAGAAAAACACACTTAAAAGTCTAAAATCCATCTAACAGTACCTAGCTTCAACGAGTTGTGAGATTAAAATCCACAATATACTGTAGAGAAACTAAAACAGAGCATTATCATGAGACACAAACACCTCCCACAAATGACAAAATAAAGAAAACCCATTAAGAAGATGAGAAAAGAAATAGTTGATAATAAGTTGAACAAAGTCCCATGCAAGAACACACACAACTTTAAAACAAGAAAGAGAAGAGAAGAGAAGAGAAGAGAAAGTTGGGGTTAGTCATCCAGTATAGATGTGAACACCGATGGCGATGAGGAAGATAGTGATGAGACCGAAGAAGAGGATAGCATGGACCAGAATCGAGAGCCCACTGGTCTGCATATTACCGAACTCCACCACTCTGTTCTTCCCAGGCAGCTGGAACAACAGTCCCGGCGTCAACAGCACGAACAGCACCACCGCTATTACAACTGGTCCCCAATCCGCCATATTTTCTTGGGGTAGCAGAACTTGGAGGAAGAAGTACAAACCGAAATTAATGGATAACTACTGCTATATAGAAATAGAACTCAAGAAGAACAGACTCACAGATTTTCAGGCTTTCAACAATGAGGAGAGAGAGAGAGAGAGAGAGAGACCAGTGGGAGAAGACTGACAGGTGACTTGGAGGAAAAAAGAGAGCAAAGGTTAGGGCAGGAACAGGCAAACGCATCGGAATCGACGCTTCTCGATAGCTACCGAACTCAAAGGACAAGAAACGTGGCAGCATCTATCTAGTCTGGAGTTTGGACGGCTAAGATCTTTCATTTTTTTAGTCCGTTGAGTGTTGGGCGAATCCTAGTTGTAGATTAAGACATGAAGGGCTAATGTCATGCTTAGGAGTGTAGCCCTACACTTACCACTAAGGCAGCAAATCCTCTCCGGTGATAACCGGATTTTGCAAATCCGGTTATCACCCCTAGAGGTCACCACGTGTCTCCTTTGAAACCCATTAACCATGGGTAAGGTTCACCCAACCCTAGGGTTCACCCACCTTCAGCCTTTTGGACTTGAAAGTCTCTCTGGTTACAAGGTGTCCGGCGGTTATGTTACTGAGGCCGTCATGTGTTTTTTTGACACTCTTAACTGTGGTTAAGATTCACCCACTTTAGTCCTCACCCACCTATCCTTTGTTTTTGGGAAAAGGATAAAAACTAAAATTCAATCTTAATTGTGGTTAAATAGCATTAGGGTTCACCCACCTACCCACTCTTAAGATTCACACCTTCATTGTGGTTAAATAGTATTTAACTAAAATCCAACCAACCATGAAACCAAGAAAATTATAGTTTTGAAATTAATAAAATTTTAATCAACTATTGGAACACGTCATCATCATTATATCATGTGAAAAGACAATTTTGAAATTAATTAAATAGAAACCCACAAAAACATGTATAAGAGAACTTTTGGAATCAATTAAAAGTCAATCAAAACCTTTACCTTTAGACTAGGGCTGTCAACGGATCGGATTCGGATCGGATCTGCCTAAATCCGAATCCGATCTGATTAAGAATCCGACTGATCCGAATCCGATCCGAGATCCGTCGGATCATGAAGTAACCGATCCGAATCTGATCCGATTGTATATCGTCCGATCCGAATCCGATCCGATCCGAGTAAGGTTATTTTTTTAAAAAAAAATCTATTTTAATAATAAAAAATCTAATAATACCTTAATTAATACTAATTAATGTTATTTTTTTTTAAAATTAATATTTTATACATAGAAAATCTAAATAATATATTTAAAATAATTAAAAATTATTATTATTATCGGATCGGATTTTAATCGGATCGGATCACCCTATATCCAAATCCGATCCGATTATAATCGGATTCCACCAATCCGATCCGAATCCGATCCGACGGATCACATATAGGGTCCAAAGTCCGGCTAATCGGATCGGATTCGGATCGGATCCGGATCATGATCCAGTCCATTGACAGCCCTACTTTAGACAAATGAAATGATAGTTTTAAAATTAATAAAATTTCAATCTAACATTTTGAGGAAATGGTAGTTTTGAGATTAATAAAATTTTTAATTAACGTTACCCTCTTTATATCAGTGATTTTGCTAGCCCAACCTCTCCTATCGCACTCTCCTCTTCCGCTCAAGATAAGAAGAATAGTATTGCCCTCTCCCTCTTCCCTCAAGATGAGAATAATAGTATGTTGCCTCACACAAAATTCGTATCTTCTTACCTGAAAGGGAAAAATCCCGTACACGCCACACGTCTATAGCTGCTTAGTTGGTAGAGGAATGTTAGCAAAACGCCACCTGTGAATGAGTCTGAGGGGGCGGGTGTGTACCCTGAAATAAACTCTGATGATAAAGTCAGTATAAGGCACAAGCACATGAACATATGAACATAATAGTATAAAGATACTTATCGTGAGGTCACTGGGTATATGCACTTGAGGACGAGCTCTGGTGTTATGCTCTGGAGATTGTAGCTCAGGAGGCACAAAGAATATGGCTCAGACAACGTAGCTCTGACAACGTAGCTCGTATAAGGCACAGACAACGTAGCTCTGACAAGGCACAGACAACGTAACTCTGACAACGTAGCTCAGACAACGTAGCTCTGACAACGTAGCTCAGACAACGTAGCTCGGATAAGGCACAAACAGCGTAGCTCTGACAACGTATACGTTGTGCATCAAACAACGGGTACGTTGTGCATCAAACAACGGGCAACGAGCTCGGCACTATTCACAACACAACGTGACAACGTATTCGGCACTATTCACAGCAGACAACGCTACAACGGATTTAGCACTATTCACAGCAGACAACGCGACAACGGATTTAGCACTATTCATGGCCTATTTGAGAGAATCCGGTGACCATAATAGATTGTGAGGCCATAAAGAGCATCAAGTAGCCGGATAACACCAAAGGAAAATGAGAGAATCAGGTGAGTGGCCGCCTGCATAGCCCTTCGGGGTAGGGGTGTGAATGACTCAAGCTTCTCAAATCTCCTTCTTCCTCTTCTTCTTCTGCCCTTGATTTCCTCTCTTGCCTTCCGCACCATCCTTTTTTTCTTTCTGGTAATTCTTGATTATTTATAGGCATTTGGAGTCATCATGACTTGTGTAGTCATGATGAGGTCACCTGTCAGACAACACTCAAGAGAGCCAGCACATAGCCCAAGTAGGCTTATGTTGGCTAAATTGTTAGAATTTGTTAGCATGAGAAATTCCTGTTTTACCTCTTCTTTTTACTCATTTTTACGAATTTTATCCCTTACATTACCCAAAAACCCAGGAGTGAGGGTAGCACTCCCCTTCTATTTATAAATTCCTTTGGCCAAAACGTTCGGAACATGTCCTAGTAATAGTAGTGTGCCCATACACGATGAGACCTCCCATACTAGTAAATGGGGACGCAAAGACAATGTCGGGACCGGTTACACAAAGTTCCCCGTAAACAGCGCTCAGTGTTGCTAGGTTGTGGGCTACAGTGCTCCAACACGTGGGGTGCCTCATGTGCGCAACTTGTAAGGCAAATGCTTAGCATGCACACTACGTGTCACAGCAGAGAGAATCACATTTCGGTAATCGTTCTTCTTAGAACAACGGGAAGGGAACCCGAAAAATCGGAGGTCTCAATTCCCAATTCGAACAGCTCCACATTTCCAAGTCTCTGTCGTGAGATCTTTGAAAGTTCGGTGGCACTGCCGCATAATCTCATCGTTACGCAGTGCATTCTAATTCAAATAGAAATAGAAATGGGACCACAGATTCCGTGTTAGAAGTTTTGGTTTTCTTATTTTAGCAAAGAATTAATTACCTTCTAAGTCAAACCACCACCGATTCCGTGATAGAAGTTTTGATTTTCTTATCTCAGGAAAGAGATCTAATTAACAGAAATTTTGATTCACTGCTCAATTTATTATGTTCTTGTTCCACTAAAATTATGCCTAAAATAAAATTATTCTAAAAAATATATGGTTAAACGTGTGGCATTTTTGTTGTTGCAATAAGAAAATTTGTTTCAAGTAACGATGCCTTCTTTCATGTTTGATCAGATCTAATGACGGTAAGAAAGATGGGATGATACCACCAGTTTACAAGTGATGTTTCAAGCAAGCAAAGATGACGAAATTCGCGTATCAACACACAAAAACGAGAAAAAAAAGAAAAGAAATTAAAGTTTTGGAACAACAAAAAACCAAATAGATTGAGAGTTTCACTCCTTCACATATGGAGAGATTTGGGTGACGCCAGCCATTCAGACAAAAGAAAGGGCTCTATCTATCTATCTATAATTATCTCTTATAGATGATAGTTGATGTATTATTAGCCGGCATAGATGTGGATACCAACGGCCAAGATGAGGATGGTGAAGACGCCGAAGAAGATGATGGTGTGGATGACGATAGCCTTCCCGTTGGTCTTGAAGCTACCGAATTCCATGTGCTTGGTGTGTCCCGGTAGCTGGAATATGAGTCCTGGTGATAGCAGTATGAATAGCAGTACACCTATTATAACCGGAGCCCAGTCTGCCATTTCTGCTAATTTCCACCCCTTAATCAAGCTGTGTCTGTGGCCTGTGCTGTGATATATATAATCTCCCTAAGTGGACAGAAATTGCTTTTAAGCGCACCACGATTTGGAACTGGTGAGTAAAGTGCAATAAGAAGAGTAAGCGAGTGAAGGAAAGAACAAACCCACGATGGCGACTCGCACACTTTCGACCTATTTCTAACAAATTAAGGGGGAAAAAAACACTGAAAGGAATAGGTTCTTCTCTTCCTACTTGGGTTAAGCAACAATACTAGAAAGAAATTAGAAAAGCGGTGTAACTATGATTTTTTTTATTAATTTATTTTTGGAGGGCGTCCCAAAGCCTTCAAGTCAAGACTAGTTCCTTTGGGTATCCGCACCGACCGACACATCCTTTTTTTTTTTTTTTTTTTTTGGATACCAGGATAAGTCGAGGATTAGGAGTTGAAGTGCTGAACACACTATCACAGCGAGCAAACCTGAGACGCTAGCCAATTCTAAGGATACAGGGTAAGTCGAAGAGTGGGAGTTGAACATTCGATCACAGCGAGCAAACCCATGACGCTAGCCAACTGCACCATGGGTTGTAACTAAGAAGTTACTCCATGTATGAAGATTGTTTACAAAAATAATCTTGGGCCTTTGGGAAAAAGGATCGGCCTGATCCCCTTTTACAATACTTAGTCTTCAGGCCCAGTCCATATGCCAAACAGAAATGCTAGCCTAGATACAGACTTCCAAGTTCCAAGCTCTCACTATGAAAATGACAAGTACCGCTATTTATTCCTTGAGGAGCCAAAGACTCAGAGTAGATGCAACGTGTGGTGTTGCTATCATACGATAAGGAGATAAAGAGATGGTTTGACACTTGTTGTCACCACCTTGCGTCTTTGGAAGACTTGGGCTAATATTTTTGGAAAAAAAATGATTTTTTAACCTATTGAAGGTGTTGCGCCCTACAATACTGAGAGTGTAAAAAATTTTAAATCTGCATCTCGGGCTAGCACTTCTCTATGCCAAATATATGGTCCTCAAAGGTCAAACAATGAGATGGTCAGGATCATCCAACCCAACAGGGCCAATCTCGCCGATGGGCCATTACCGACTTCATAAAATATGGGGAATGATCAGGTTTGTCATCCAATACTGAAGTTTAATGATGTTGGAAGAAACAGCACCTTCATGAAGGCATGGGATTTACTCTTGGGTGTCCATTTATCATTGGGCAGCTGGCAATAACAACGGGGGAGATATCAAGTGAGGAGAAGTCAAAAATCATGGGGAGAAAATGAAATGACTTTTCCCCTTTTTAATCACCAGCTGCCCAATGATGAATGGACACCTGATGGTGTGACTCCGGCATCCTGATGCCTTTCATGAAAGGTCAAAATGTGAAAGAAGTGAGACCCCACCACATGGTTGGCTATATAATGATGGGCCAATGGACGGTGATAAATCATAGCCACCAACCCCAGTTGTTGGCGGTAAACTCATATCTTTAGACAACAAAGATGCCTATTTATCAAAGTAAATTAGAATAATAAAAGAGGTAAAGTAGGATAGGTTCTAGCTTTATAGGATTCGCCTGAAGAAGTGCATACTTTGGCATCCAAACCTTAGCCTAGGAGCATCATTTCCTTCACTCTTTTATGTTCCAATACAGTACAACTTCATATTCTCTTTTGTTGATGGCTTGAAGCTCTTTTCCTGTGTATTGGAACAGAAGTCCTCCTTTGTTTTTTGGTTTTTGTAATAGGGGGGGAAAGTGAGTGTGCGTGGTAGTCTTAGAATGAAAGATTGGGCAGCTCCCATTGTTGCTGTGGCTCTATTTGCGTTTCTGACGCCTGGATTGATCTTCCAAATGCCCGGGAAGCATCGACCCATTGATTTCATGAACATGAAGACTAGCCTGGTCTCCATCTTGGTGCATGCAGTCCTCTATGGTTTGCTTCTTATGTTGTTCCTTGTTATTTTACATGTCCACCTCTATGTTTAGTGGGCCTTGTGTGAAGTTCAGATTCTCACTTTACTAAGGTGAGAGAACTTCAAAGCTGTGTTCTTATATATAAGCAAGCATTTCCAATTCTCCCATCTTCTGTAATTGAAGTTATGGCTATTCTCGTACATCTCCCAAATCCACATGCCAGCATGAGCACGTCATTCATGCCTCGTAATGTTTAAAGACTTCTTAGACTTGCAGCTTGAGCAACTTCAATGACATGACGTCATGCCTGCTTCTCTTTTATGTTTATGTTACGTATGGAAACTCTAGATACAGTAATTTAGCACAGATCACTCACTAGAATCGATCTGTAAATTCTTCAAAATTTCGTAGCTGTTTGTCTTTCCTGCTTTTAGTTTCTTTATTTGTTGTAGATTGTAGAACTGAGTTTGCAAAAATTACCTCTAACCCGCTAACCACCTCGCTTGCCTAGGAGACTTGATAGCTTTCCCCTATGGCAAAGACAGCGGAACTGGATGATTGCAACCATTTCTGAACTATCCAAATGAATGGGGTTGCTCAATCAGGTCAACCTCTGACCTCAATTCATTGATCCTACCAATCGAATGGTTTGTCCTAATCTGCTCAATTTGTCAGGTGTCCTCATACAGTGTTCTTGTATGGTAATCTGGACCATCCCGTAATTTTTTTTTGAAGCCTAGTAACAACAATAGCACCCATCATATGAACTATCAATGACAAAAATCAGGATCCCCTTTTCCTCATACTCTTGGATAGTGTTCCACGAAACCAATTGAACTTTCAAAGTGGCGCAGAGAGACTATCAATAACGGCCTCTTCTACTATCAATTATGCCACATTCCATCCATAGGTCTCTCCAAAACTCCACTCTGTCCTCACCATCTCATAACCAACTGATCAAATAGAGAAATGACAATCTCAAAGTACTACAATGATCACATTCGTTACGACAGGAGAGCAAGCATACAAGATATAAGAATGGTATATTGAGAGAGCTCCTTCATGTTGAATCAACAACATAACTACTTCACCCCTGTGGATAAAAAGTACAATAACCCATCTGAACCAGAACATATAGGAAAAGATTATTTATTTGGAATTAATCAATAATGTTCTGCTCCAAAAAAAAACACTCATAATTAAGCCCAGCTAAAGGGTTTTCTAGAAGAAGTCACGAATAAGCTCAAAACGTTTGTTATGTTCATGCGCAACAATTTTCAGCACTAATTCTCTGGAGCTCTTATATAACAATATAGACAAAGGGGGAAGTCATATGCATTGCCTTGACAATTTACAGACAGTACATTCAGGAATGAGAATGTAACTCAGCTGGATGATGCCTTGTATTGTGACCTTCACATGATGGATACGAGCTTGCCTAATATAAATGTCGGGATTTGCCTAGAATTCTATTTATTGTAACACTATTATTATGGAGTAGCTTTTAGAATTAGAGTTTGGGAAAATCATAGTTGGTTTAGGATTTAATTTTATGTTTATAAATAGGCCTAGGGCGTAGGCTTATAAGATAAGCCAAGGATGTGAGTGTTTAGGGCTTCAAGGGAGAGTGGATTGCTCTAGGGAAAGCCCTGGTAGTTCTTAAGAAAAGCGGGTGACTCTTCAAAAGAAAAGTGGTGACTCTTCAGAGAACGAGAAGCTCTTGGGAAGAAGAACGTGCTCACGGCTAATCTCAGTGACACTCGTAGAGAGCGGACTCTCGGTATCTGAGAGTGGATATCCTTGTACCATGTAATCTCTGAATAGTGAAAATCTTGATTGTGTCTTCACCTGTGGATGTAGCCTTATCGTGGTGAACCACATAAAACCTCGTGTTGTGTTTTTTAATCTTTTCATACTTGTTTGTCATATTATCATTGAACCCCAAGGTCGCATCGTTTCCGCACAAAAATAAAGTACTAGATGAATATGTCATGAAGTGGTAATCAACTCTAAAGATAGAGTTAGCAGCTCTTAGCTGCTTCTTACAGCTCCTACAACACGAAGGAAATCCCACGTTATGCTTCCGATTTAGCCAAATTATTGATCTCCTGGCTGAGTATAAGCATCAAGTATGGACATGGATACAAATTGGTCTTGCTCCACCCCCCAAATTTCAGGTTTGTGGGGGGTGGGGGTGGCCATAGATAATTCATATATTATATTTAACACAATACTGTAGCTTTATCTTTGTAGATACAGAGTATTACTATAATTTTAATATTCTCTATGCATGAAACTTTTTAAATATGGATGGGCCATACCTAACAAGGACCCCATACTCCTATACACCTGCCATGTTAATATGTGTACCCATGTAGGAATGGGGTACCCTGGATTGGTCCCCTCACAGTTAGAGACAATACCACACAGATACTTTGCTCAAGAGTCAAGCCCCCAAAAAAAGGAAGAACAAGCTAATGCCTTTTACTGTTATATAATGATCAATAATCTGTTTTTTAATAATCACTGGTCCCCAACCCTCGTATAATATATATATACCCAGCCACCTGAAATTCCCACCAAACCAACACCCCTGCAAGACAAGCATAAACTGCAGGGATCTCCTAACCTCATCCCGTTCCTACCACCAGATACTAGTACACAAATCCCACAACCAAGTCAATCATATAATGAGTTCAGATTGGCCATTTCTGAAACTCAACATTCTAATATTACTACAGAATAAGTTATCATAAAAAAATCACCAATTAAAAAGTATAATAAAATAGATTAGCTTTACACAATGCTTCCTAGGCACTCCTGCTTCGTGTGTTATTTATTAATTTTTCAGAGAGAGATTGGCTTCCCAGTACTGGCTTTGTGCAACTAAGATCAAATACATAACAGAAGAAAAAAAAAACAGCAAACAACTCCCTACACAATATGGATCTAAGCATGGATAGATTAAAGGAATAAAACCAATGTGGCTTATTCAACTCCCTATCCCTAGCTAGCTATTTCAGAAGAAAAAAATCCTATGGAATAACTACCCACTCCGCTTGAGAGCTTTCATTGGCCAAAGTATGCCAATCACCAATTATGTGGAGCAATCTCAAGTACCAGGTTCGTTAGTATTGAATTCAGAGTATTGATCCCAAAAAACAGAAACCAGAATAGTAAGACTATGTATTAAAAACGAATAACAACCAACTATAAGCTCATTAGATAATGACAAGAATACTACGAACATTAGCATAATTCAATACCACATTCTTCTTATACTGTAGTTTGATTTCAAAATTATATAGATATTCCGGGTCAGTTGCTCCTAACCCTTAAATTCCCAGTTCATAACTGTTCACTAAAACCCTAAAAGTACAATTCAAGAAAAGCATCCTCCACCCTGAGACGATAATACCACAAATTATAGATCACTCTCAACAATAGATCAGAAGAGATACAGAGAACATTGATAGCGATGGGTAATAAATAAATAAAAACTGAGAAACCCTAGAGTTCAATGGTTCCCATTGTTGTTTTTTTTTTGGGTGACAAAATGAAAAATTAGGAACCGATGAACATGTGAACCTTAACAGCTAACAAGAAGATAGAGATGAGAGAGAAGTAGAGGATGGTATGAACAAGAATGGATACCCCACTGGTTTCATATTTGCCGAACTCTATGAATCGGTGCCGACCCGGTATCTGAATCAGAAGCCCCGGCGATAACAGTATAAACAGCACAACCGCCACGAACACTGGACCCCAGTCCGACATCTCTCTCTCTTTCTCTTTCTCTTTCTCTATCTCTATCTCTGAGACAGAATATATGGATACTTGGGTAGCAAGGATAGATAGTTAATAAGACAATGGGTAGTTGAGAGAGACTTTTGTGGCTTTCAGAACTCAGATGAGGACAGGGAAAGCGACTGTTAGGGAATCTCACTATTATTGTTTGGAAAAGAGCAGTGATTAACGGACTCTGGGGCCGTTTCCTATCCTTACCCCGTGTCCCTTTTAACACCCCCTTAACCCTGGTTAAGCACCATTAAATTAAAGTTAAGATTTTGATTTTTGTGAAGTGGTGAGTGAATCTTAACCGCACTTGATGAGTATTTGAAATTAGGGCATGGACCAATGAGGACCAGCCATTTTGTTACATAATGGAAACCTCCGTCGGTAACGTTATGTAACGAAATGGCCAGTCGTTATTGGTCTACGCCCCACTTTTAAACAAACACCAATTGTGGTTAAGATTCACTCACCCTTAGGGTTAAGTAATCCAACCTTGATTTTTAGAAGGAAAAAAAAAAACCAAAATCTTTACTTTAATTTTGTTTAAGTTTAACCATGGTTAAAGGGGTGTTAAAAGAAACACGAGACAAAAAGGTAAGAAAAGTAGCGGGGCCATGATCACTGCTCTGTTTGTATTTAGGAAATGTTTAACTTATCGCCACCGTCCATGTCCCCTTTTTTAACACCCATCAACTCTGGTTAAAATTTACTCACTCTTAAGATTAAGTAATTTAACCTTAGTTTTTTTTAAAAAAAAAGAAACATTAACCTTAATGTTCTTAAGCTCTAACTGTAGTTAAAGGAATGTTAAAAGGGTCACGTCCACACGGCATTTATCTAAATTGGTAGGCTAATCACTGCCCTTTTTTTTTCATATTTTGATTGGGGTTTGAATTATTGGCCCTAACCTCAAACCCGAACCTGAAAACAGAACCATTGGATTCAATACTCGGAACAATCATTAGGTTTGGTGGTTGGTGTTAGATGCACCTTAATATTTGATGAGTACACCTAAATAGTATAATAAAATCCGTTGCATTTTTAACAAGGATATATTATTGTGAACTAGCGGGTGGCACGTGCGATGCACGTGAGAGCGAGGGGAATGAGTTAACCACAGATAATAGGGGTTAAAAGGGACACGTGTTAACCCGCGGGTGCAATTGAACTTGCTAGTGTCACGTGCAATGCACGTAAGAGAGAGGAATGAGTTAATCATAGTTAATAAGAGTTAAAAGGGTCATGTGTTAACCCGCGGTTGTGATTGAACTCTCCCTGAGTTCAATCACGAATGGCTGTGATTCAAAATAGATAGATGAGCAAAGTTAGTTTCAAAATTAAATCAAAGGCAAGGGATAGTTTGGAATTAAATCAAAGTTTTGTTTTTATATAAGAGTAGTATGGGAATTTTGGAAAAATCATCTACGGCTACCTCTCGCATTATAATAGTAACTAGCGGGTGGCACGTGCGATGCACGTGAGAGCGAGGGGAAGGAGTTAACCACAGTTAATAGGAGTTAAAAGGGACACGTGTTAACCCGCGGGTGCGATTGAACTCTCGCAATTGACTATGATTCTATTCTTTAAATAGATAGATGAAGGTAGTTTCAGAATTAAAGTAAAATATTAAATTAAAGTTTTGTTTTATATAAGGGTAGTTTAGGAATTTTAGAAAATAGCCTGCCTCTCCCATTATAATAGTAAAGATGAACTCTCGTGATTGACTGTGATTCTATTATTTAAATAGATAGATGAAGGTAGTTTGAGAATTAAAATAAAATATTAAATTAAAGTTTTGTTTTATATAAGGATAGTTTAGGAATTTCAGAAAATTCAGGCTACGCCTGCCTCTCCCATTATAATAGTAAAGATAGATGAAGGTCGTTTGAGAATTAAAATAAAATATTAAATTAAAGTTTTGTTTTATATAAGGATAGTTTAGGAATTTCAAAAAATTCAGGCTACGCCTGCCTCTCCCATTATAATAGTAAAGAAGAAGATAAGGGATTATGGATTAGGGTGTCAATAGGTTAAATTCGGACCTTAAAAAACTTATCATTAGTGGGCCGGGCTTGGGCCAACGGGCTAAATTCGGGCCTCATAGGTCTATTGTAAGTGGACTGGGCTCGAGCTGAGTTATTTAAAAATTAAAAAAAATTCTGGCCCAGGCCAAAGGCAACCGGATAAGAAGGCCTTTCGACCCCGTGATATTGGAGCTTTTTCGGTTAAAATCGTTGACGTGCATTGTGTAAGAACAATCTTGGGCGACCTTTTAAATTTGGCAGTCGCGTTGAATGTCGGCCACTCTTTTAGTTTTAGGTTTTACTTGTCGCCCCAAAACGACTCGGCGGTCGGCTTATCTTTGCCGGAACTGTAACTTCCGATAAGAATTCCGGCCGCAATCGTCTTACTTTCCTATATCACGACCTGTAAAACTGTCCAGACTCCAGATTTAATCGAGTTTCTAGTTTGCAGGGAAAAGGAGCTGAATTTGACCGATCGATCGATATATTCCTCCTCGGTGGAGCTTGAATTTTAGTTCAAGAATTGTCTGTTATCACTTAGATTTTCGGTCGAAAAAGCGTTGGTGTATTCTTAGTTTTACAGGGACCTGAATTTTGGATTGGAAGTTTTTCTCAATTAATGAGCTGTGGATCTGCTTAAGGATCGATCGCTGAACCAGAGGAAGATTGATAGGACTGACTGTCTAGGGTTTCTGAAGGATTGGTGAATTCTTTGGATTTTTAGATACCCCAGATTTTAAGAAACAAAAACGGTTGGCTAGGTAAATTTTTATTTTTATTTATTTATTTATTATCTTCATGAGCTGTTCATCTGTTTTGAGATTGATAGTTGTTGTTGCAGAGGAGGGGGATTGATTATCTAGGGTTTCGAAGGAAGAAAGATTGGAGATTGTATTGTTCCATCTGCAAAAATGAATGGTCAAGGAGGTTCTTCTAGGAAGAGCTTGAGTTCTAGGAAGAGCTTGACCCTGTCTAGCTCATCATCGCTGGGAAAGAAGAAAGCTTCAGAGAATGGAGGCACTGATGCCGTACGGAACTTTGATGCATCTTCTCGGCCCACGTAAATTCTATTATGCTTTCTGTCGTCTTTATGTGTTATACATGAATAGCTCCTGTTCTTGAGTGTTTTTATTAGATTGTGTTTTCTGCTAAATTTTAATGTTTGATTTGGAAAACCTTCAGTTTTTTCATTATTCATGTAGGGCTTAATTTGTTGAATTTTTAATTATTAGAAATTCATTCTCATGAATTTTTTGCTTCGGATTATCGGGCTACTGCTTTCCATCAATTCAAGGCGGCGCTTATGATTTCCAAGGACAACTGGATTGGAGATCAAACTTGATTCTTTGTTTTGTAACTTGTTCACTGTTCCTATATAATGGAATACCTCATATTATATATCGATCATACTCTTCAATATTTCTACTTGCATCAGGATTGCAACTATCCAGTCAATGCCACTGTAGGAAAGCTAACCATTCTCACAAAAACCACTCTTTATGAATGTGGATGAATTGATATTGTTTAAAGTTTATGTTGTTTTACTAGTCCTATTGGTGACTATCCCCAATGCAGACTATCCAGTTTAATCTGGATTTCCAAGTCTCAGTTCTCCAGGAACTCATATGTCCGTATAAAGTTCTCTCTTTTATCCTCATATGTTTATGGGTGTTGGAGATAGTCGATGCTGTTACTGTTGCTGCTCTTACATTGCGAATAGCTATTGTTAGAGACGCTTATGTCAAGGGGCATGATAATGATAGTATGTTCATCTAACTAAAACAGGACATTATCTTAGTACTGCATCTAGGTTCTCAACTACTACAGATGCTCTGTTAGAAACGCATAATAGAGGGTGCCATCTAACTAAAAATCTTTGCACTGAGATTCTCAACTATTGTTGCATCATGCATGTTGATTGTTTGATTTTCTTATTTCTGCTGTTTACAGATATTATATATACTGTGGATCTGCATCCGTGCTCTTTTGTTTATCATGTAGTTTTTTAGGCCTTTGCCTTGGAGAAATTCTGGCCATTGTCCTCAGTACTGGTCTCGAGGGAGGGGCATTTACTTAATCTACTTTATATCTTTTCTGAACTCCCATATATTGTTAGAATTTACGAGATGTTAGAAATTTTACATGAATGCCAGATATATTTATTTGCCTGCCAGGTACATCACTCTGCAAATAACAGTTTTTCCTATGGCTTTCTTTCTTCTATAACATGGCAAATATAACTTCCCAACATAGTCTTACTTTTTTTCATGATTTGGACCCTAGACTAGAAACTCATTACACACACACACACACATGTATTTAGTGCATAGCAAACTACATGCACACAGACACCCTACCACCACCACCCAAAAAAAAGAAAGGAAAACTACAGGGCTCACCAAACAAACAAACAAGCTTCAAACATTGAAATTTTAGTTACACCTTTTTTTCTTCAATCTTTCCTTCTACTGGGAACAGGGTAATAACTGGCGAGCGTACAGTAAAGCGGTTGCGTCTGTCAAAGGCCCTGACGGTACCTGAAAATACAAGTATCTATGAGGCTTGCCGTCGGATGGCTGCTCGAAGAGTTGATGCTCTGTTGCTAACTGACTCAAATGCTTTACTATGTGGAATCCTAACGGATAAGGTTTGACTTGATTTATCTGCATGCTTTTTTTACCAGGATATAACAAATTTTGTTGTAGTTCCTGAAACTATTCCTTTTTTGTGGTTGAAGGATATAGCAACAAGAGTCATCGCTCGTGAAGTAAATCTTGAGGATACACCTGTTTCCAAAGTCATGACAAGGAATCCGGTTTTTGTTCTTTCAGACACTCTTGCTGTGGAAGCTCTGCAGAAGATGGTCCAAGGTTGGTAACAGTCTGGAAGCCACACTCATTTTCACCTTCCTTTCAATAAAATCATAGTCCCAATGCTTTATCTACAGGAAAATTCAGACACTTGCCTGTTGTGGAGAATGGAGAGGTCATTGCTTTACTTGATATAGCGAAGTGTTTGTACGATGCTATTGCACGTATGGAGAGGGCAGCTGAAAAGGGAAAGGCCATTGCAGCAGCTGTTGAAGGAGTTGAAAAACATTGGGGGACATCAATTTCTGGTAGTCAAAGAGCATTACAAATTAATATTTTCATGCATCTCTGGTCTTGCTTTTTCTTTCTTTTGCATTTCTTATGGGATGCATTTATAGTTCATGTTAACAAATAATTATTGTCATTATTATTTTATTCTGTGTTCCCAAAGGCAAAGGTCTCACGTCATGTTTATTGATTGTTGGTTGCTGTACAGGTCCTAATACTTTTATTGAAACTCTTCGAGAGCAAATGTTTAGGCCGTCTTTGTCTACAATCATTCCAGAGAATTCAAAGTAGGTAATATCCTTATTTATCATTTATAGTTGTGATCTTACTTATCCTTTTGTTATGGAGATTTTTTTAGTGGAGGGGAACAATTACATCACTTTGATTAACTGCGATTGGCTATTTTCAGGATAGTAACGGTTTCACCAACTGACTCGGTCTTAATGGTAACTAAGAAGATGCTTGAATTTGGATTAAGCTCTGCAGTTGTGACAGTTGAAAACAAACCACGGGGAATTCTAACGTGAGTATCTTCTCAATCGAAATTCTGCATTACTGAAATGCATTTGTTCTTCCATTTTCTTCCAAAGGAAGAGCTGAAGGTTTATGAACTATGTTATCATTGTTAGTTCCAAAGATATTTTTCTTCCAAAGGAATTCTAACGTGAATATCTTTGTTAGTTCCAAAGATATTTTGATGCGGGTTGTTGCACAAAATCTTTCTCCAGAGTCTACTCCCGTGGAGAAGGTATGTGCTATTATAATTTTATAACCATTTTCTCCTTCATTTTATGAAAATTTGCTGGAATAGTTTTAAGTTTTTGTTTTTTGCCCTCATAGAAAGTTACAATGAGTGTGTATCTACTCATTATCAGAGGGTATGTCATATTATGTTTTTCTTGTAAATGAACCAAACTTTATCTTGATCACTGAGCATCATGTATTGGACTCTGATATCCAGGTCATGACCCCAAATCCGGAATGTGCAACGTTTGATACACCAATTGTCGATGCTCTGCATACTATGCATGATGGGAAATTCTTACACCTTCCTGTAGTGGATAGAGGTATTTTTAAGCTCGGGTTAAGATTGAAAATCATATAAAAAATTTATGATTCCATATCCTAATTTCTGACAGATGGGAGCATTGTTGCTGTTATTGATGTAATCCATATCACTCAGGCTGCCGTAGCCACAGTAAGTCACATCTGTACCATTATGAGATCATTTAATGTTCCAAATATGGGTGGTTTACGTTTTTTGTATTTGACATTGATTCAAGAACTTTATGCATCTGCATTTTGTAGCATTCGAAGTAACAACTCAAAATCTTAGTATTTTGAACACTATGAAAGAGACGTGTTTTTGTAGCAATGGTTTACAAAATCAGTAGTTTGTATTTATATGGCATTCATACTAGGTCTGAAACTATTTTTCCTACACAAAAATGTAATTGCATTTTTTTTCTTCTAATTGACTAAGTTATTTAATAGTGTCTCCAATAGAGGTCGAAGTCGGATTTCCTCCAGCAAGTGCTTGACACTCAACACGTGTCCCATTCATCCCAGTTGGTTTAGCATTAATTCTAGGGGGTTAATGCTAACTCAACTAAGGTTTTAGAAAAATATCACAAAAAATGCAACACGTGTCTTCCCGAGCTCTTAGTTTTTTGTCTGATTTTCCTAAACCCTAACCTGGTTAAAATTAACCCTTAAGATTAATGCTGACCCAACTAGAGTTAGTGAGACATGTGTTCGGATAAAAATCCTCCGGCACTTGTTGTGGAGGAAATCTTGTCTGCTTCCAATATTATCCTATAAATATAAAGATGTGTTTGCATGTCCAACTTCCTTTGTTGTCTGACTGACACGCATATCTAAGTTATGTGTCTCATAAGTGTATTACAAGGGTATGATAGCTTTATGTCTTGCCACTAGATTGATGTCATAGTCCTGATAATGCATTGCTTTTATACGTTACATGTCAAACGTTGCTTGAGAGATAATGGAATACGTGGATTTCATGCTTTGGATGGCTCTAGTTGGTGGCAAACTATCATGAATGATGGAACAATCAAAGAATGTGCTTTATATGTATTCCTTGGTTTTAGAGCCATTGGAATAGTTCTGATAGTATATTCCATAGAAATGGGTTCCTTTAGCCCAATCATGTCATAGTGTCTATCTCATTATAAATTTATAATGACACACATATATGAAGCTTGAAGTTTTTTTCTCTTGTGCATTGCTCACATGAACTCAAACCTGATGTTTTGAGATTGTTGAGGGCATGAAATCACAAGAAAGAGGGCATGTCATATTCCTCTTTCTTTTCATTTCCTTTCTCCCTTGTCCATATTCTCTTCAAGAGAGGTATGTCATTGGGAATCTCTGATGGTTGGCATGTTGGTAAGGTTGCCCTCTAACCTAGTTTTTTTTTATTAAGGCAACATTTAGCCATTTATCATGTTAGTCAAAGTTAGTGTTACTGATTGGGGTGAGTGGACCCTACTACCACATCACCCAAGGGGAACATCAACCAAATCCATTTGGGAGTCCCTCTTACTTGGAAATGAGAGATTGAAGTTTTAGGGTTAGGGTTTGGATGGAAGAGAAAGAAGAAAAAGAAGGAAAGAAGAGAGTGAGAGCCTTCGTATGAAAACCTCCTCTTGTTCAATATTTGATTGAAACCCAAATTACACATATAGCCTTACTACCAAAGAAAGAAAAACCTAGAACAAGGGACTATGGACATAAATGCCCTTACATAGAATATCACTCACAATATCATACACAAACAAACATATTCTCAACACTCTTCTGGGAATCGATCGTAGCCTCTCATGACTTTCTAATGATGGACACACCTTAACCATCCTAGCTTGAGGGGTGGGTGTCTCTATCTACTAGATTTTTATTTTGGGTATCGTCTCTAACCTACAAGTTGATAAGCATATGATTAGGAAAACCATGTACCTTACCAAGCATTTATATTCTATCCTTTTATTTTGCTTTCAATGAATTTCATTGTCTTACCATAGCTATGTGCATCTTCAACAAACTAACCACTCTTTTGTTAGAGTTAAATTATTCATGCATCACCATCATCAATGTCTTATCCTAAATATTTGGGGTTGACACCCCGAATCTAGTTCGGTTATATTAAAAGCTATAAGTTGGGTTAAGTTGTGTGTTATCAAATCATTTTTCACCAACTCCATCCCCGTCATGTTTTTGCCCTCCTCTCCCACTTTTATAACCTTCAAGTTGCATCAATTCACTTCTCTTATTGGAGCCATCAGTAGTCTTCTTTGAACATGTCTAAGCTACATCAATTGACTCTCCCTTATTTTTTCACCTATTGGAGTCATAGTTACCAAACACCCGTATTATACCCGTATAGTACTCGTATAATACTTTTAGGGGGGTCGCCGTTTAAAATTTCGTACTTTTGCCGTGTTATGTGTTATACTCGTATTGCCGTTTAATACACGAATTACGTATCAAACGCATACAATACACGTATTTTTATTGTTCTTTTACCATGTTAAACTCATATTCCGCATTAAATGATTGTTATTAGTTAATATCATGATTTTTATTTATTTATAATTATTAATAATTTTTTAATTTTCTCATACTTTTGCCGTATAACACCCATACTTTCTGAACGGGTCATTGTCGTATGATACCCGTACTTGGTAACTATGATTGGAGTTACTTCCAGATTCTCTAAAATGGACACATTTCTAATATTATATTTTCTTATCTTTCCATTCATCCATCTCAACACGCTCATATCGGCTACACTAATTCTATTGAATTGTTGCTTCTTAGTAGCCCAACAATTTGCTCCATAAAGCATAGTTGGTCATATCGCTATCTTATAAAATTTTCTTTTAATTTGATCAAGATTCTTTAGTCACAAAGCACTCTAGAAGCACTTATCCACTTTAACCATCTAGCTCTAGTTCTATGGGCAACGTCTTCTTTAATCTCTCCATCATTATGATATACTACATAATCAGAAGATAACATATACCAAGGGACCTTTTTTTTTTGATCGGTAATAGCAATTTTATAAACAGAAAGGAGATTCACAAATTATGAATCCGCAAGAAACTATACAGAAACTGCACTAAGCATAACACAAAAACAACAGACCCTCCCCTATCTCGATTATGGTATGACCTCGTCAAACCCTATCTCAACCAAGTCAAACTTCGCCGATACCCAATCTCACAACAACACGCGTGTGCGAGTACTTACTCTTTCCTAGGTCAACGCGGAATTCTCGAACACCCTCCTGTTCCGCTCTTTCCACAAGGACCATGAAACTACCCTTGGAATAAAGGTTCAAACGAGATCCACCGGGCTATCTAACGAGACTGAGAGCTAACCGAACTGATAAGATGCTAGAAACACCCACGCGACCCCAAGTTGAGACTACCACCAAAGCCTCTTCGCGAACGGGCAATGAATAAGCAAATGATCAACCGATTCCTCCTCTACCAGGCACATACTACAACGATTAGGAAGACTCCATCCTCTCTTCCTCAAATTGTCTAAGGTCAGGATCTTCCCCAAATAAGCCAACTAAAGGAAGACAGAGACTTTGGAAGGCAACCCATTGAACCAAACCAACTAACTCGAGAACACCACTATACCTCCCAGATTGGCTTCCTACAAAAAAGCTTTCACAGAAAACCGTCCACTTGAGTTGGTGGCCCAGACCTGGCGATCCCTATCGGACTCCACCACATTCATCGACTCGAGCAAGGATAACAACGAGGCAAAGTCCCGAACTTCCCAATCATTAAGAGGGCTGCTGAAAGAAAGGTTCCAAACCACTGACCCCGCTCTCCTAAAATATATATCCGCGACTGATGCTGTCTTAACTAAGGAAAGAAGGAAATATGTCTTGAATCCTTGCATCAAAGGGCAAGTCCCACACTATTGATCCAAGGGACCTTCTCTTGATTATGAACTATCAACTCATCCCTAACTAATGTAAAAACAGATAACTCATAGTTGATCCTTGATTTAACTCTGTAGTCACGAAAAACTTGTTTGTCTCACCATCAATTGTTCACACAACTGTTATCGCTCCCTCATTCATGTCCTGAATGATATCAATTTATTTTCTTGGAATTTCTTTCTTCCCCAATGCCTACCAGATTAATTATCTAGGATCTTTATCATATCCTCTATTTAAGTCAATAAATACCATTTAAAGGTCTTTCTTCTTTGTCCTAAACTTTTTCATTAATTGTCTAAGTAATAAGATAGCCTCAATCGTAACAGTATGACTCTGAATTGATTTTCCCAAAACTCTAGTTACTTATCTTAATTTTTATTCCATTATTCTCTCGCATAACTTCATATTATGACTATAAGTTTTATCACACGATAGTTAGCACCATTGTAACAAAAAACGCAATTTTTTTTTAAAAAAACGCGTTTTATTCGCGAATTTTGGAGTTGCCGAATGATTCTGCGTTTAAATCGTGAATTTTTATATTGAAAAAAAAAAAAAAAAACAAACAAATGGCGTTTTCGGAATTATTCTTGTTTTTTACGAATTATTCGCGTTTTTTACAAATTATTCTTGAATCATTCAAAAAAATTACTTTTTTAAAAATATATTTTAATTAAATTGTTCCGTATATGTTTATAATTATTAATTTACTTTTTATTTTTTTTCCAAATTTTTCTCGAATTTTCCGAACTTGGTCCTTGCCGAATTATTCCTGAACCCCGACTTTGTTACTATGGTTAGCACAACTTTGGACATCTCCTTTTTCTTATATATATTACCACAATGCTTCTCCTCTATGCTTTCGGCATTTTTTTAGTTTTTATAATATTATTAAATAACATTAAATGCCAAGCCAAGATATGTCAGTTTATCATATACATTTTCACGCTTCAATTGAAATGTCATATAATCCGAAGGCCTTTCCTATTATCATCCTAGTTAGAGTTTCTTTTTTTTAGTTCTATTGCCCCTTACAAAAATAATAATAGTCTCAAGTCTCCACTAAGTGTCTCCACCAAGTCTAAGGTACTGTGTAAGTCTTCATTCAATAACTTTTGAAATATTTTCTCCATCTCTTCATTATCTCTTCATCCTTCACCAATACTTTCTGATCGTCGCTCTTAATGCATCTAACATTATCTAGGTCTCTATTTTACCTCTCCTTGAATCTTGTAAGTTTATATACTTTTTTCTCACCATCTTGTGTGCCTAACTTAGTGTACAAGTCATCATATGCCTTATATTTAGCTTAAGTTATTACTTCTTAGCTTCTCTTTTAGCATTTTTTATATTTTTCTAGGTTTTCCTTCTTTCTAGTTCTTTACCAAGTCTTGTAGTAGGACATCATTTCTCTAACGGCCTTTCGAAACACATCACTTCACCACCAAGTTTCTTTGTGCAATTAATTTTTCATTTTAGATTGCCCTAAAACTTATTATCCTAATCTTTTAATACAATTGGCAATTTCATTCCATGTCTTTGTAGTTTTTGCTTATAAGTTTCATGTTCCTTCGTTTATCACTTTATGCCTAAAAGCAATAGCTTTATTTTTTAAAAATTCCATCACCTTATTTTTATTTATTTGCTATTCCATTCATTCTTTTCCAACTCTTAATACATAGATCCATGACAAAGATCCAAAAAAAAAGAATCATAGATCCATGATAACTAACTTTTGCTGTTTGGATAGACTCTCTCTTAGTCTAACCTTACAATCTTTGTATGCATATAACTCATTTTTCTCCTAAGTAGAAAAAAGTCAATATTGACTCCAGTTTTTTTTTCACTTTTGAAAGTTATATGATGCTCACCTTTCTTTTGAATGTATATATATGCTATTGTGAGGTCATATATCATCGCAAATTCAAGAATTGCATTTACCATCTCATTTTTATTGCCATGCCCTCGCCCTCTGTGCACCTTATCATATTGTCTACTTTCTTTTCCTACATGACCATCAAATACCCTCTTATAAATATCCTTTATCATTTGTGGATCACTTGAATTAATCCATCCATATTCTCCTAAATTTTATTATTAATGTTTCTTCTAATCTTACTTGGGGTGCATAAACACTAATAATGTTGATTAGAACCCTCACAATACTTTTGATTGATATCAACCTATCACTTACTCTCTTAATCATTACAGTATTATCTTTCACGCTCTTTATATACTATTATCAGTGTAGTCAAGGCGTCTAGGCGATGCCTAGGCGATTAGCCCCGGCTAGGCGAGGCGTTGCCTAGGCGACGCCTAGGCGTGGCCTAGGCGATAAATTTAATATAAATATATATATAATTATATATATATCACGTATATATATAACATCCAAAAGATCAAAACTCCACACCCACATTCCACAAAAACATAAAATAAAAAGTCTATTACAAGCATTCATCACATAACCAAAGACATGTTAACATAGTGGAGTATTAAACACTTCAAAATCTGGGTAAAATGCCCAAATTCGTGTCATTGTCCATGTATAATATTAGGTAGAGCCCCCTACGATTGCCCGGGGGGGTGGCAGGGGGGCTCTGCCTAAGTATAACTAAGCATAAAACGATTTAGAATCTTATTTCTACTTTATTTCATGTTTTTATATTTTTTATTTATTTATTAGGAAATTTTGGAATTTTTTAAAGCAAAAAAAAAAAAAAAAAAACTTTTTTGTAGGATCGCCCGCCTAGAGGGGCGCCTAGGCGACAGAGGCCCAAAATCGCCTAGGCGACCGCCTAAGCGTCGCCTAGGCGACGCCTTGATTACACTGACTATTATTCCTACTCTCTTCCTATTATTTCCCTTACTTGAATACCAAAGTTTGTATTCATTACCTATCTCCAAAGCTTTACCTCATTTCCACTTAGTCTCTTACAGACACATTATATTAATGACACGTTATAATAATGCTCATTCTTTTTATTGCATCCACCAATTCCAACCTCTTACCTGTCAAAGTCCTCACATTCCAAGCAGCCAGACGAATCTTACTCCTAGACTACTTTTTTTACTCGCATCCGTCCTGTACAGTGCGAGAACTGCCTAGTTCGCACTGCAAATGGATATCATTGTGGGAAGATCCAGGCCAAACTTCATTCTTAAGAAACACATATTATCTTTAGAGTAAAAAGTTTATGTTCTGGGAAATAATTTGGTCTTATGGATTCTTTCATAATTAAGGTGGGAAGTAGCGGTGGAGTTGGAAGTGAGCCGGCGAGCACTATGATGCAAAAGTTTTGGGATTCTGCCATGGCATTAGGATCTTTGGATGATGATGAAGAGACACGGAGGTTATACTTTTTGTTGTCACTGCACTTGTGCATTTCTAAGTTGTGATATATGTATTTACTTGCACATTGTCAATAAAATTTCAGTGAGGGGTCTATGAAATTTGCTTCTGACGTAACAGACATGGGGAGGACCGCCCTTTATGCTTCGGGACTGCCTAGTGCATTTGGTTTCAAGATTGAAGATAAAAAGGGCCGGATGCATAGATTCAACTGCGGTATGCTACCTGCTCTGCTTTTCAATTAATAAATTATATCATCTAAGGAGGCCATGGATATGGGGTTCATCATCGCTGCATGTGGCACCTAAAGAGGGTAGATAGGGCCCACAACTCAATGGGTACATCTAGGTGATCCACTCCAGAAACTGATCCTATTGGATGATCCCAAGTTCCTCACCATCCAAACTAGTGTGTTTTTCTCAATAATTAAGATTGAAAATTGACATGCCAACGGTCCAAGAAAAATCAATAGGAGTGGTTAAAAATATCAAACTGAGTCTGGCATTTGGCCTTGGGAATCTCCCAGATGAACCCATTTGATGTTGGGTGTCACTCCCAGATTTGTTTATTATTTTTCCCATGGAGTTGATTGTGTGGTAAGAGTATAGGGGTAATGTTTAACTCCTGTTGCTGAGTTCAGATACCCGGAGTTTGACGGATCTCATAACTTCCATCCTTCAGCGGGTTGGAAACGACATTGACTGCAACCGCCTGCCGCAAATTCTGGTATCTCAAGACCACCATAATTAAGATTTGCTTGATTTTTGTGCCTTTTTTGTCTTATATTGATTTGCATGTTTTTTTGTCACCACATTATTGTAGTATGAAGATGAAGACCATGACAAAGTCGTACTTGCATCAGATAGTGACCTTGCAGCAGCTGTGGACCATGCAAGGCAAGTTGGTTGGAAGGTATGACTGATTTTTGTGACCTTGCTTCCAAATAAAGAAAATTAAGGTATCCATCTTCTAGAATCATAGGAGGGTACCCATATTGATTAGATAGCACTGGGGCTATCCAAAGTACAAATATTCCCTTTTTCTTGTGTAACAATGTAATTTAAGGGAAGCCCGAAAGTATCCTCACTCGGATAAATGACTTATCCTAGTGTCACATCTTCAATGGTTGAAAAATTGGTGGATGACACTACAATTGATGGAGTGAAGTCATAGATTAAATCGTTAATTGTCCTATTGATGATATTCTAAAGCACCTAATGCGTTCAAACCTTGATAGATGAAAAATATCTGACCTTGAGTGATAATCTTCAACAGGGTTTAAGGCTGCATTTAGATTATTCAGGGGCAGATTGTGGCCAAAGGGGTGGTGGATCTGGAGGTTTGGATTATGTGCACACAGATGCTTGGGCTTCCGCTTATCGCACCGTTGCAGCTGGGGCAGCACTCGTTGCCGGATTAGGTGTATTAGCTTACTTGAAGAGATCTGGCTAGTGACCAATTCTTAGATGTTCCCATTTGATCAAGAATTTCCTGAGAGATGATGATACTTGGAAGAAACAGCTGTTGGTCCCAGCGGAACTCCCACCATCTTTTTACTGCCCTTTAAAATGTGAGGTAAATTAGATTTTGTTGACCCAAGAGCTAAATGAGTTTGTCTGATGGGAAAATGCCAGAATGGGATTTGTTGGGGGCGAGAGTCGTCTGTTGTAGCCCCATGTGTTTTTGTAAAATTTTCAAAAAGTCATTCCGCAGTGCTGGCTATTGCATAATTTGTATTTTGATTGTTTCATTATTATTATTATTATTATTTCCATTCAGGGTTATCCTTTAAGGGTACGCTTAAATCCCCTGTTGTGTACTTGTGCTATACCAATAGATTAAATAACAAAAATATTGAGTATGTTGGACCTTGACTCGTTACTCACTGTTATAATTTTTTTTTTTTGTTGGGACTCACTGTTATAATGAGTCAATGACCGTCTGTTAAAACGGTGGGTTCTTCGATTTTGTGAGTGCCTTACCCCAACTATGGTGGGGAACATCAATTCTGCTATTCTACACTATCCACAACCATATATTTGGTTAGCTTAACGGAACACACTTTATCTTAGCTTGGTTTCTGCTACTAAAGGCTATCCACAAACATATCGTTCGTATCACACCTTAATCTGAGTAGTTTTTTATTTTTTTTTTTCATGGCAATATCATCCGTTAATGGTTAGTAACAGGAAGTGAAACTCTTGCAAGATGTATTGGGAATAAATCATGACCCCTCTCACAAGATAGGTCACACCCTACTCCTGCAAGACATTAACATCAACAGTTGAGAATAAATCTCACGCGCTCTCATAAAATAGGTCAAACCCTACTGTGACATTTTATCATTATAGTCTATCAAAAAAATTACTATCCATCAAGAACCATATTGTTCGGTTAACGCAACACAACCCCCAGCGGGGTATGGGGTGACACAACCCCCAGCGGGGTATGGGGTGGGGGTATTCCATGTGAGACTAGTCTGAGTCTTTTAAGGCTACTCAGGATATCCACGTTTATTAAAATAAATATTAAAAAAAAATTAACGCAACACTTTGTCCAAGATGGGTTCTCCATGAATTTTGCCTAACGCAACACACTTTGATTCGATCTTGGGGTCCGCTGATGTAGTGTTGAGCAGGTGCTACCTACTTACTAAATATGTTATGAGTGCCACTTAGGACTTTATGTACCACTTCTATCATGTAATAAATATTAAAAAAAAAAAGCTTTACATTTCTTAATATTTTATAAGGTTCCATCAAAAAATATTTTATAAGGAGATATTATAAAACAAGGACAGTTTCTAGCGATGTGCTTGTTTTCCACGTTTCTCAAATGATTCCTCAAGTTTATCAAAAATATTATCCTCGCCTAATGCCCTATTTGATGAGGACTATAATGACTCAGAGCAGTTGTTCGCTCCATGGGCGAGGAGTGAACTATTGCTCCTCGCTCTCACAAAGATGTCCTGTCGTGATCTTAGGTTAATTTTTAACCCTTAGTTTCTTTTTTATTTTTTTTTATTTTTCTACAAACAAAGGATAGATGGGTGAACCTTAGGGGTTAGTGAACCTTAACCATAATTAAAAAGAGTTTAAATGATGACACGTGGCATGAAAAAGGGACCAAGGCGCCCCTTATTGCATCACCTACGGACGAGATGAATATTTTCCAATGATTCAAACGCAAGGTAGACCTTCACCCAAAAAACCAATGGGTATGCCGCTGTAAAGTGGAAATGCAAAACGACAAGAGTAACTAATTTTATTTTTTTTGGTAATCGAGTAACTAATTCATTTGTGAATCCCCGTGCCTTAATTACAACAACAATTTCAAAAATAATAATAATAATTTGCTAGAAATCATTCTACACGACTTACGGAGGATCTGTCTGAGTCAATGTTTTCATAACCAAACCCTCGTTGAAGACTTACGGAGAATCGGTATGACTCAATGTTTCCGTAAGGAAAAGAGCAGTGCTCAGCAGACCCATGGTCCATTTCATATCTTACTCCTATCCTCATATCGTATAGAGAAGAGAATAAAGTGACAGATGCTTTGGCTTGGCAAGGTGTCATGGGGAGGAATAATTTGTTTACAAATAGTGCTCAGCGTCCTAGAATTATCAAAGGTTTGTATAGATTGGATAAGATGGGTACGGCATATATTAGACATGTTTAGAGGGCTTATTGTTGGTTTTGGTTAGGTTAGTTTGCTCTTTTTGTTTGTTTTGTTGCATAGGGTGTTATTCTGTAAACCCCAAGTGTCATTCTGTTTCCACGGTATTCCTCCGCCACAAGTGAGGGCTTATTAATAAATTTGGGACGGGGCTGCTATATAGGTGGCTTCCGGCTCTTCTAAAAATAAAAAATAAAAAATAAAAAATAAAAATAATAATTTAAAAAAAAAACCCCTTAAATCCTAATTAAGCTTAATTAAATTTAAACTAAGTTTTTTGTATTTTTGTTTTGAAAAACCATGGGTTTGATTGCTTAACTCTAGGAGTGAGTGAATATTAACCATAGTAGGTAAGTATTTAAAATTGAGGCATAGACCAATGATGACCTGCCCTTCGGTTATAAAATGGGAATCTGGTCGATGCCCCAATTTTAAATACTTACCTATTGTGGTTAGTATTCATTTACCCCTAAGGTTAAGCAATCCAACTATGATTTTTTTTTTTTAAAAAAAAAAACCCAACATTAAGCTTAATCAGGGTTAAAGGGGTGTTAAAAGGGAACGAGGACACGGGTTAAGATATGAAACGGACCCATGGGTCCACTGAGCATTGCTCTTTTCATTTGGTTCGACGACGGTTCAGTTGATTCATGACTTTTTATTATTAATTTTTTTCCTTTTTTTTAGTTGTTCTTCTATTTTTTTTATTATATTACTGATTCTTCCAATTTCCTATTTTAAAGGAGGTTTTAAAACAGTTTGATTATTTTGATTTTGGAATCGATTGACTGACTGATTTTCCCATTTTATCGGCTGAATTGGCCAGTCCAGTCCCATTTTCAAAACACTTGTTTGAGTCTTTTAAGTGAGCCTGAGAGGCAGTTGAAAGGTCCATGGAAAATAGCAAGTATTGTCAACTAACATAATTAAAGAATAGCGATTATCTCTGGCTCCTGCTAGCCCTTTTGTTAGCCAACCTCCGATCAAATTTTAACAACTTTTAAAAAAAATTAACTCTAAATGTTAAAAATTACTAACCGCAATTAAAAGGATTTGTGTCAACTTCCAATTGGAAGGTATTCTCGCAAGCTTGTGATCAATTATTCATTTTCCATAATTAAATAATGTCAGTTTTTTGACATTTGTTTCCTATTGCATATCATCATTCATCTTTGACATTGGTTTCCTATACATATCATCATTCATCTTATGGAATTAGGTTGATACAATAGACCTTTCACCCTTCACAACTCAAAGACTTTTGAAAATCAGGTCCACCCACAACTACGGCGTGGGTTTTAGACATTTTTACACGACGTGATTTGCTATTCAAAATCTTAGAACTAATTTTTTTTTAATCAAGGGACTAAGCAAAGTTTCAGCCCTAGGATTGCATTAGAAATTTAGGAGCCTTTTTTTTAATGTTGGTAGGTAGGGGGCAATGGGCCAAATTGGCCCGTAGCCGACCTAAATAAAGAGTTGAGCATGAGCTTAGAGTCTTAGCTTGAAGGTGTTGTGTAATTTATCTTGCATTCAACTTGTTACATCTTTTGTATTGCTCACTCGATTCCTTGTTACATTCAAATTCAACTAATTTTTTCACCTTGCACTCACACGCATCTGTACAGTTTTCCTAATTGGATTAGGAGTCTGTTTCAAGTTAAATTTCTACCGAGTATATAATATAATATTCGATCTAAAAGTTTATATTCTGCAGATAACTAAATTATTTTAGAGTATGTGAGGGAGTGATTTCTATATTATATTTAAATTTTTACTAACGAAGAATACAACATCTCCGTGAATGGAGCCCACATCGGATGAACTACGTAAATCATGTGTTCTTGGATATTTTGGTTTTGTATTTGCAGGTTATTTTCACCACACGAGGCACATTAGATTATACTTTTAACTGGGTTTGGTCTGACTGGACTGGCCTGACCTGCTAAAACAATTTATTAAAATCCCCCAAAACAACTTTTGTTTTTCATATTCATTTAAGCGGACTTGATATGACCCCAACCCGATCTAATTAATAATCATGATGGTTGACTAGCTTGACTATTGACACTCCTAAATGGTTAGGGATGCTTTTTTATTTTAATTTTTTAAAGAAAATTTATAATATATTTTTATCAAATATTATCTATTTAATAATGTTACACCTATCCATTGTTAGTTCTGTGTATCTCCAGCTTGAGTGGTCTCAAGTTGATTCTCATGGGTTTGTCTGACAGTTGAAAAACCTACTATTTAGTACAACTAAAATGATGGAACAAACTAAAATGCCTAACAATATTCAAGATAAAAAAAGTAAATAATAATAATAATAATAAGGTGCTGCTACAAGCACACCAATATTTACTAACTAGACACCATTTAAAAAAAATAACTTTATTAAAATATATATATTTCTTGTCTATGCACACTCATACCTCAAACCCCTATGCCTTGTTCTAAAAACTATTTATCCTTCTAACAACTAACTTGTGAAGCTCTTATTACCTTACTTTTAAAGAGCAGTTGTAGAAACATTAACTATGCTTTTTATCGCCTTAATAACCTTAAATGTTAAGTTCTTTGTTGTTTTTCAATCTTCATTAGACCTTCAGTTGAGTTTGGGTTTACGGAAGGATAATGAATTATCATTGATTTTGATAATAACACAATAATGTAATATCATTTGTGTTACTAATGCTTCTATTAAGTTTAAATGTAATTCAATTTATGAAGAATATTAACAAAACCATTCAATAAAAAAACATGAAAATGACACCATATATAAGAAGAATCATCATCAAGTCAAAGCAAGTCAGATTGGATCAAAATAGATCAAAATGAAGATATTAAAGATCATATATATCAAGACCAAGTCATGAAGCTTAAAGATGAAATCCAATAAGATAATCAAGATCAAGTTAGAGAATAAAGACTCTCAAGGAATGTTTATTATTTTATATTTAGAGGATGAGAGTGCTTAGAACTTTTGTAAAAAAAATTTAAAGTTTAATTGTTTGAAAAAGCTTGTACATTAATTGACCATAAGAGGCTTAGACCAAAATTAAATAACTTTATAAGACCCTAAGACATCATTTAGAATGACCAAAATCATTATTAAAATAAGACAAAAGATCAAGGAATTCATTCACATCATTTAAGTCTATTTAAGATGATATTTCTAGAATAAAACAGGAAATCTCGTTAACGGAATTGAAAAGAACTTCAATATCGTCGATGAAATCAGTTGCAAATCTCCTATTTTTTTAATTTTGTCTTCATCTTCGTCGACGAATTCAGAGAGCCACTCTAATCTCGTTGACGAATTCAAAGAGCCACTCCAATCTCGTCGACGAAATCATGCGAACCTAGAAAAAGCCTCTAACGGCTAGTTTTCAACGGTTATATCTTTTCCAATATTTCATCAACAGCTATATCTTTAAAAAAGCTATAAAATGGAATGAATTAGTAATTAAAATGAGATGATCTACAACTCCAATCATTCATTCAAAAGCTTAGATTTCTAAATTCATTGAGTTATACCCTAAAATCCCCAAATTAGTTTTAAAGAGCTTTTAACTCCAATTTTTGAGATATTTTTTAGTGAGTGCTCAACTCTTTTATCAGCTCATCTAATGAGCAAATTCAGATCGTAAAAACACTCATATATCAAGTGTATGTGAAAATCAAGAATCATGAATTCTTGTCCTTGAAGCGGGAAACTTTATTCTCTTGCACTGTTTAAGCTTGATCTTCGCCCGTAAGAAATTGGTTAGATTTAACTTTTGTCCGGAATAAAGTTGTAAAAGTTTAGGCTTCACTTGTAAGAAGTCTGTACGATTGAGTAAATCGTGGTGAATCCTCTAGCGAGAATAGCTTGAGGCGGGGATGTAGGCGAGATTGCCGAACCTCGTGAACAATATCTTTGTATTTGTATTCTCTAACTCTTCTCGTTACTTTATTGTTTTGATTGCTTGTATAAAATTGTATATCTTCCATTTCATTTTAATAACTAAAATCGAAATTCTACTTAAGAGAATATGAACATTTTTTAGTTCATCATAGGCCCTATTCACCCCTCTAGGTCCAAACCTTGGACAACAATAATTACCAAACTAGCACTTCCCAATGCAAATTTTTGGGTTGCTTATAGGGTTGCTGTATAAGCAAGTACAATGGCTCATAATATGGCTGGCTCTGAATTTAAGCTTGAGAAGGCCACTAGTCGCAGCAGACCTTTCCCCTCCCATTTTCCTATCCAGTGTTTCTCCTGTCTAGTGTTAAGACATTTATCTCCATGTCAAAAAAAAAAAAAAAACTGGACCTCCTTTTGTTAATCTTTAATAATAATAATAATAATTATTATTATTATTATTATTTCCTTATCCGAAACCCCGCACAAAAAACGTGAAAGCACAAAAAAAAGAAAAAAGGGGTGATTTTCTTATGTTGACTTTCATTAACATGGCGTTCTGCAGTAATTGACTCCGATCTTTGTTTTTGATATTCGGAATCATCAAATCATTTTTGTCGCACTGACGCCATTTCCCCGAATTTTCGTTATTTCCTATATTTACGCTCAAAAGGCCCAAGAACCATTACAAGGGCAGCGCAGCTTTCTTTGCGACACTCGTAAGTCCAATAGATTCCGCCTTATTTCTCTCTCAAGAGGTTTTAATTCATTACATGCGATTCTTTAGTGTCTTGAGTCGTTCCAGCTGTCTGATCTTCGAGGTTCGTCGATAATTCCGTTCATCTCCTGCTTCTCTTTCCGCCATGATTTTACTTTCATCCTTCGTTGCTTCTGCAGAGTATGGAACTAACGCAGCAGCTTCGTTCGTGCTTTTGCAGGATCCACAAGTGCTTGATTTAAGTGTAATTGGTCTCAGATTCCATAGGAAAACCAGTGTGGGAGTTTGTCTTCGATCTTCATCTTTTGAGTTGTGATTTACAGGGATTGAAAACGATGCAATCTGGTAAAGGTTCGAGTTTCTTCTCTTTTCGTTTGAGGTCTTTAATCTTGAATTCTCTCAATTTAGGTCAATTTGACTTCAGTTTTTCTTTTTTCGAAGTGGTATGGATTTTTTTTTTTCAACTTCATGTTATTAGTTTGTGATTAGTTCTATTTCCGTAGTCTTGAAGCATATTTCCGACACTTGAACTTCTATTTATCAGTATGTGATTAGAACGTCTTGTGGAGAATTTGGTGGTGATCTTCGAAGTTTACAGCTCATTAGGTTGTTGAGTGTGTTTGGTGGAATCGGATTTGTAGATCTCTTGTTAGATTTTGTTGATACATGAATAGCTCCGGCATATTACATGTGGACGATATGTCTGTGTAACAAGTTAAGCAAAACGTAGTATCATACTATAGTGTTCCAGGCTGTGGCTCAGTCGGTTAACATTCTGTACTGCTATCATATTATTTACAAACTGAAAGCAATTTACTTGAAGGAAAAAATGATCATATTGTATATAAACTAAAAGCAGCTGAATTTTTTTCCACCTCCAAGGTGCTAATGGAGGAACGAGTGTGCTTCATGACTCATTCCTATGCAGGGGCGGAGCCAGGAATTTTTCCTTGGGGGAGCCAAAGTACATATATCAAGAAGATTAATGGGTTTGGGGTATGGGCCCTTGGTGGTTCGTGGGCTTAGGCCCTAAAATTGTTTGTGTTTTGAGAGTAATGGGTCCATTGTGGTCATAAAATTTGTTAGCGTAGCTTTCCAATAAAAATTCAGTAAAAAGAAAAACAAGGCCCTCCTTTTTGGGAAAGCCATTATTTAAATAATTAACTATATTTTCAATTTTTTATATTATATATATTTATATAAAAGATTAATTTTTTTTGAAGAGGCTAAACTCCCCCACATAGCCAACAATTAACTCATAACTTTTTTTTTGGGGGGAGGGGGGCACAATATACAAAATTTAGATATACTTTTAAAAATAAAAATTATACCAAATATATAAGGATTTTTCCTTTTTTTTTTTTGGTGTGTGGGCATGGCCCCTACCCGCCCTGTCCCTATGGTTTCTGGGTATGATAAGCAATGGATTATAGCCATTACCATTGGATTAGAAGGCATGGATTTCACATGAGAAAGTTCAGTAGTAGATGTGTAGGGAGGAACTTTAAATGAAGTTGATTAGGTAACTGGAGGAGAGGGCAGTCTAATATTGGTGGAGGTGGAAAGGATAGTAGAACTATTTCTGAAGGTGGCAGAAGCATCCTTTCAAGCAACCACATATCATGTATATTACGTACCAGTTGGGATGGATTATATCTCGGTTGAGTTGACCAGTATTTGACTCTGTCGAGTCAAACTTTAATTTAGAAACTATTGAAGTCTTAATCTTTCTAAGGAAATTATTTTGTATATAATATTTGCAACCTCTAATCAATAAAATTTATAGATCTCCTGCAGCAACTGAAAACTTGCAATCCAAGGTGGGGGTGTTACTTTACCTTGTAGTTTTGGGTATACAATTCAATGCTCCTCGAATGATCTTGAAATTTTTATCACTCTCTTCTCACACACACACACACACACATATATATATAACTGGTTGCCTCAGTCCTAAAAGCAACATCATCCATCCTGTTGTTGCTTCAATTTGAGAGAACCTTGAATATCTTGTTGTTGACTTCAACTTGAGAGAACCTTGAATATGTAACTTTACAAGAAAAAAGAGAATAAGAGAACTGGGAGAGTTTTTCAGTGCGACTCATGAGACCCAACCCTTCCCAACCAATTTTCTGCTGATCTGATCAGTTTCAGCTCCACAGATTCTATGCTTGCTCTAATACCATGTGAATAACTTTGAATAGCAATTTTTGTGAACTGTAGTTTTTTGCAGTAAAGTTTACTTTTTAAGAGGTAGGCAGAAACAGTGAAAATCAAGAAATACAAATACAATATGAGTGATGAGGTTCAATCTTCCTAGCTTCTATAATATGAGAGCACTATATGCTTTCATTAGAAAGTTGTGCCTCTCATCCACTTGGCTTGTTTCTTAGGATTGTTATGGAAATAACTGATCATTCACTATATAGTATGTAATGATTAAATAAGTATAGGATTACTTCTGGAAAAAGGGAAGAAAATAAAGTGCTAGTCCCCAACCCTTTTGATGACTGTCTAGCAATTGAAAAACGAAATATTTCCTTGCCTAGATATGCATAAAATTGAGGAGCTACTCACCCATCTTTAACAAGTATAGATGCTTTTCTGACATTAATAGTGTGACAGGAGTTCAGTCCCTTTTGAAAATGTAGGAACAACTCAATGAGTCTTTTATTTATTTTTTTCCCAAAAAGATTATGCTGTTTATTATTTGACCACAACCACTACATATCTAGCAGAGGGAAAGGCCAAAACGACATAGCTTTGTCATTATTGTGGGACAACCTCCAGGAAAACTAACTCCGTGAAGCATGGCTGGCTCTTTGTTGTGAGTGGTTGTGTGTTTGTAATGAACTTCCTATAAGAGTACCTTTCTATATGCAGACTCTATGAGCTAGAAGAACTCAAATTCCTTGAATCTTATAATACACTCTTAATTTGCTATTGGCCCACTGACAAAGTTTATATGTTTGCTGATCCAGGCATAATATGTCCGAACCCAGCCCAACCTCAGCAACTGACTCAATCCAAGTTGGGCTAGGGCCGACAAATGGCCCTCGATTTTTGCTTGAGTTTGGTTGGCCATGGGTTGACAGTTTTGCTCCTAGGGTTGGGCTTGGTTGGCACCAACTCGACCAAGTTGGACCCCTAGAAAGCGTCATACCTTGGTGAGAATGTGAGAGTAGGGAGCTTGAGCCAATGCATGCAAGGTGTCTCTATAACATCTTTACAAAGAGAGCAAGAATAAAGTCATCGTAGTTTTTTTATTTTCCTTTGTTCTTTGCAAGATGATTGCATATCCTAAAGTGATTAGTAGAAGCCTGTTAGCAAGTCGATTAAAGTGGAGCTCCAAGTGAGTCCATTGCATTTGAAACCAGAAAACTGATCTAGTTAGAGTATTGCTCTTCTCATATTTGGATATTATTAAATTGTTATTAGAGTATTCTGTATCATGCATCAATTCACAATTATATCAAGGTCTTATTTACTCTCTTGAGGTAATTAAAAATTGAAAAAATTACATTTGGTTATTGTATTTAAATCTGTCTGATTGGGCTAAAGAATTAGCACTGCCTTGTCTCTTACCTTTTCAATATTATTTCCTGCTGTTTCTCTTATCCATATTCTTCAAGAAAAGAAGGCTTGAAACTCTTAGCTCATTTTCTTTATGCCAGATTTTTAATTTTGATTCATGAATATGCTGTCTTAAAAATTTAGTTTTTACTGATTTTGATCTGTGCCTATGTTGTCAGATGAAAAACATGTATTTATAATTTTCTCAACAACTAAAGTATATTATTTTCTTTCATGAAATTAAGCACGCTTTAGTCATTATTCCTGTCTCTTATTGTTGTTTTCTGAGCATAGCCCTTCCAAATCGCAATCGAAAGATGTGTTTTTACTGGACAATGTTTGACTGCTATTTTCTCTCTCTAATCTCAGGATTTGATATTAATGAGCTGGCTCAAGAAGCTCAAAACCGTTGGCTGAAGCCTGCAGAAGTGCTCGTTATTTTACAGAATCATGAGAATCACAAGCTGACTCTAGAGCCCCCTCAAAAACCACCTAGTAACCTTCATATTTTTCATTTTACTGCAATATATCGTTACTAACCTTTATTCCCATTTGTTAGGTTTATTAATATTATCATGCGTTTGTTTTATTCCCACTCTGAGCGGTCTTAGCACATCCTTATAACTATACCATTGTTGCTTCTTCACTGACTGGATTTCTCAACAGGTGGGTCTTTGTTCCTTTTCAACAAGAGGGTCCTCCGGTTTTTCCGTAAAGATGGTCATAGTTGGAGAAAAAAGAAGGATGGGAGAACTGTTGGTGAAGCACATGAACGACTTAAGGTTTGTTAAAGACGTTCACACAACTATATTATTTGGCTTGGACTAGTAAGAAGCCTTCTCCTTCATCAATAGTTTGTTGTGGGACTACAAATGTGCTAGTTCTTACTTCTTAGGATCTCATAAATTCAAACTTCTCTGGAATAGATGAATCTTGATATACTACTTCTGTCTACAGTTGTAAATTTGTGTACAATATAATATGATCTCAAAAACAAAAGAAAAATCTTTAGAATTTCATGCCATATCTTAAGGGCTACTTTTTGCTGAATTGTTAAGAAGATTTTTATTGTTCTTTCTTTCATTTGTTTTAAATAGATAGAGAAACGAAAAATACCAAAATCCGTGATAATTTGTGCTACAATGAAGATGAGGTTTATTACATTTCCAATATCTTGCCATGTCTACCTCTCTGTTTCTCCCAATCTTGTCATGGAATCATAATAAATAGTCCTTGTACCTGTCCAAGATTTTAAGGTATTTCTTGTTCTCTCTCTCTCTCAACTTTTCTCAGTTCCCTCATTGTCTTTCAATTCTTTTGTTTACTCATTTTTTATATTCTCTAAATCTGATTGAATCTTGCTTTTTCTCATTAGATCTTTCAATCCAAGTGCTTGCTCAATTAGAAAGGTCTCGTTGTGGAATATCAATAGACCTGGGTTCAAGACCCTTGATCAACAAGGATTGGGCAATAAACCCCATTGCAAGCAGCTTACCTTACCCCCCAAAAAATTCTTTTTCTTCTCTTTATTTCTTAAATCCATTGGAAAAATGGAAAAATTCCGAATCTTCTTCTTTGTATAATCTCTGTCTCCTACATTCACTATGATGCCATTGGATGGTCATCAACATCCAACTTGCCGTGAAACCATCTCCATTCGCTGTTGAATCACGAACAGCCATGATATGCTGCTGCTGCTCTCTCTACTAGGTACCATTGATTAACACCAATCTCCGCCCCGAATTGTTGCTGTCGCACCGTCCGGCATTGTCACAGTCAGTGTGAACCTATTCTAACTATTAGAGTTTAGGGTTGAGTATCCTACTGTTCCTTTATTAGTATTGAAGAGAAAGATCAACTTCATAGGAAAAAAAAAAGGAATATCAAGCTAGTGGACTATATAAACGAGCCCGAGCACGTTTTTAGCATCATTAGCATTTTGAGGCTCATAAGTGTGGGTCCATAGAAGCCATTTAAGTCCATACTCCATAGAGACTTTCTCAGCCCATAGTGGCCCATCTTTCAGGCGTATAAAGGTTTTGTTTTCAGGTCCTTAAAGACTGATATTCTTGGGCCACTTGTCAATCCCACAATGGCCCTTCTTTGTCTCACTTAGGCCCTCTACTCATCGGCCCCACAGAAGCCCATCTGACTATGTCTGGATTATCTATCTCCATAACCACATTCACAAGTAGGCTCAGTAACGATACCAGCAGGGTGCAACCATAGTGACAAAGTTGGGGTTCGGGAATAATTCGACATGGATCAAGTTTGGAAAATTCGGGAATAATTCGGAAAAAAAAAAGAAGTAAATTAATAATTCTAAAAATATACGGAACAATTTGATTAAAATATATACAAAAAAAGTAATTTTTTTGAATAATCCGGGAATAATTAGTAAAAAAAACACGAATAATTTGCAAAAAACGTGAATAATTCAGAAAAACGCTGTTTTTTTTGTTTTTAAAGTCACGATTTAAACGCCAAGTGGTTCAGCAACTCCAAAATTCGCGAATAAAACGTGCATTTTTCAAAAAAACGGCGTTTTTTGTTATACTGGGTGGAACGAGGCATCCAACAGTAGGCAGACTTATATTTGCGGCAAACCCATGAAGATCTTTCAACCAAATGTGTTTGAAGGGGAGAATTAGAAAAGTTAAGTGTGTAAGATGTACACCGTATCATTATTGGTGTATCACGTCACAATCTTAAGTTTATTTGTTAATATTAACTTTCATGATTAAATTTGGGTAGACAAGATTTTGCTGATGATATTTCTATATTTAGACTTCTGTCATCTTTATATAAACCCTAGTGAGAGTCATTCTATCTCAGTCTGGGAATTATCAATAAATCCAGTTTTTAACATGACATTCTCTTGATATCATTTTGTGTGGCTAGGTTGGAAATATTGAAACTTTGAATTGTTATTATGCACATGGAGAGCAGAATCCCAATTTTCAGAGACGTAGCTATTGGATGTTGGATCCGTAAGTGTTAATTGTACCTGTTGAGTAATGGATAATGCATTCGTTATACCTTTAAACTTATTTAGATATAATTTCTAGATTTCATCCGAAGCTATGGTTCATTCTGATGCTGCTGTTTTTGTTTTTGGGCTTTAAGACCTTTTGTAGGCTTAAGATCTAGGCCATAGGATCAAATCGGAGTTTGGGAATTATTTGGCCAATGAAAAATTTGGGAAAAAAAGGAAAGCTTCAGAGGAAATAGGGAAAAATAAAAAAAATCAATAAGATACTAATTATGAAAATTTGTAAAGAAACATAGTTCATATATTAGATATTTATTCAGGTCTTTTTGAAAAAATTGCAAATAATTCATCAAATTAGCAACTATTTCAAAATCTGGGATTTTTTAAAGTTGCAAATAGTTCATGAATTAATCGTTTAACAAAAAAAAGTCGTGCTTTATTCACGGCTTTATGAAAAGAGTGCCGACTTTTGTTACTGTGATCGAAGCCTGAAGATCTTCCCCATTTTCTAATGGAGAATTGTTCTTTTAGAAGTGAACCTTATTCTTGTAAGGGCTTTCTTAGTTCTTACTGTACATGAAAAATGTAGACGAGTGACATATCTCATGGGTTGCTTGTTTTGGTTCTTGAAAAAAATTGAATTGGTAGAAGTTCTATGTTGAAGAAAAGTGTTTCAATTAAATATATGTTAGACATCCCATACACCTGCTTAATTTCTTCTCCTTTTTCACTTCGTACTTAAGGAGGAGCATGCTAATGTGCTATTAGTATGAAACAGAGTTAGTCAAGGCGTGGGTGTTACCTAGGCGTTTTTGGACCTTCATCGCTTGGGTGCCCCTATAGGCCGGCGGAAGTCATCTGACCCTTTTATTGTAAGCTTATTGACAACTTATTTACATAAAATATCATTTAAGTAAATGATTTTATAAAATATTATTTTAGTAAATGGTTTTACTTTCATTCACTTAAGATATTTATATGAAATAAGGTTATACCCCCATTAAAAGTATCCTAGATTTAACTTCCCGAAGAATAAAAAACAACTTTCCTGTTCAAGAACAAAATCCGCTTTTTAGGGATTAGGACAAAATTTCAACTTGCAAATGCTAAGGTATTTCTCAAAGCTTAAAATTTTATAAATTGTATTATAACAACACATTACTAAAACCCAAAATCCGGTAAGAAAAATCTTATAGTTTAGTTTTCAAAAATATTTTAATTTATAGGGTCAAAAAGTCAACTAGTAGTTCAACATAAAAAGATTTACATACTAAAGCCACCATTGTGACAAGAAAATAAGCTTGGTGCTGAGATAAACATGAAATGAGGTGGGCTATTAAATGTTAATTTACCTAGATTATTGTCAACCCTAGGAGGTTTGAATTGCTGTGTTTATATATATAATTTAATATTTTTATCGCCTAGGCAAACGCCTTGCTTAATTGCTTAGATGCCTTGACTACACTGGTATGAAATGACTTTCGAGAAGATCTCATCTGTGGCTTTTGTCTTTTTCCATAATTATTTATTGATGCTCATTTGTCTAACACAAAGGGGACTTGCTTAAAAAAGTGCAGCCAAAAATCTGTTTTCTCTCGTTTTCTTTGTGATACCTTTCTTATTAGGTTATCAAGATAGTGATAGAAACTGTAGGAAGTTTCCATGAGAAAATCCTCTCTAGTAGACGCTTCCCAGTTCCCACACATTAATGCACGTGTGTATTGTGTGGGAAATCCATGACCGACAACTTTCTTCAATATTTTCTTTTATTTTTTGCCTTTTCCATTTCACTTCCTTGTGAACCCTTTGTTTTCTTTGCTTTGTAATTATTGCTGATTTTCTTTAATATTATCCTCTTATTTACCAATATAAAAGAAATTAATTGACCAATGTAATTGCAATCTGGTGTCTCAAGCCTTAGTGCCTTACCCATTGAACGACTTTACTTCAATTCAATGGTTGATTACAAAAAGGAAGTGTAACCTTACCTCTACTGAATTGGAGATATGAAAGGGACTGTTTCTGTTCTTGATCACGTCATCATTGAGAATTATGAAAATTCCATGTTGATCGACTGCCCCCCCCCCCCCCCCAAAAAAAAGAAAAAAAATAGAAGGTAAAACAGAAACACATTTTATATAGTATGATCAGAAAAGAGCTCCAAAAGGTAGAGTTCTTTAATTGGATTGATCTCTATTGACCCTGTTTTATATCTGGGGTTCCACTTTGAATGGTGAGAATGTTCTTAAAGGCATTTAAGAAGTATCAAGCCTACAGAAGTAACCGTTAGACTGTCAGAGCCAATGGTTAGCAAATACTAGTCAAATGACCAGAGCAATTAAAAAAAAGTTTGAACTGCAGCCATCTGATCAATTAAGCATATCACTTTGACTAAATTAACATATCGAATTTAGTGCACTCCTGCTTGGACATATGCATGTACTTGTATTAGAACTGGTATGTGGAAAACCAACTGGATTTAATGGGGGAATTGAATTTAATAATTTCATGGATTGAAATTCCCTTTAGGCATTATCAAAAGATCTGTAGAAGTATACATAATAACTAAGATTCTAGAATATAAATTATAGCTAAATCATCCATATCCTAGCACTCCAATATCATTTTATGGCATTCCTACACAGTAATGAACCATATGGAGCATGTGTCATGTAAATCAAGCATTTTAGAAGGTCATATTTGGTGACATGTAATTTTTGCTCTGCAGGGAATATGAGCACATTGTTCTCGTTCATTATAGAGAAATCAATCAGGTGTGTTAACTGAGACCTGATTATACACAAGGCAAATCTCATGGAAATTTATTATCTTATCACATTCAAAGCAACCTTTCGTCAGCTGTTATTTTAACCTTTTCTAATCCCATTCTTGTTACTCACTGTTTATATTGGTTATTTTGCATCTTTTCATTTGTTCATTTATTTCCTTAATGCTTATTAATGGGGCTTTTGCTAACCTTCCAAGGGTTGGCTTCATGCTGCCTTTGACTATCTCAGGTCCTCAACACCAACGTTATAGGATTGCTGATACAGACCATCTGTATGCAACTATGCATTGCTGCAACATAGTTGGGATGATTTAAATCCATGCTGATAATGGTGCAACTTAGGGAATTCCAATGCATAATCCATGAAAAATTATTAATGTTAAATATACCTTTCCCCAAGTCTTTTTGGTCAGGGTTTTGAAAAAAAATTGCACCATCTATGAATTGTGTCATTTTGATTGCGGAATCCTTGAGAATTCCAATGCATGGGCATTGCAATATCTATGAATTGAAAATATATTGAAGTACTTATGTGGGCAAAAGAGGATGTAGAAGGTGCAGATGAAGGTTCTAACTGAGCCATAAAGTGCCAGATATGCTCTATCTCATCACAAGAGAATGCACTACCGTTGAAGAGTGTGTAACAAGAGCATGTACAATAGAGATAACGGAATGGGCATTGGAGTGACCTCTACCACCGAATCGACCTCCCATACTATCACCAAATTTGCCCCCTCGAGCTCCATTCCCCACCTCCAAGTAGGTCTGGATGACTGCATCCCATATCTCCTTAGCCGTAGAAAGGAATAGATAGCTACTGCTAATGTCTGGCTGCATAGAGTTAAAGAGCTAAGACATGATAGTTGCATTCTCTGCCTCCCACTTGTCAAAGACCTTATTAGTCTCCTCAAGCATAAGAATGGTACCCCTCAAGTACCCCATCTTTCTTTTTCCCTTTCACAAACATTATAACAGATTGTGACCATGCTAAGAAATTGCTACCATTCAACTTAATAGTAGTGATTTGCACATTTGGGGCATCCCCATGTCCAAGGTGCACTTACCAACAACTAGTCACAGGGTTAGAGGGGTCTTGCCTCACTTCCGAGTCACCCATTGCACTTCAAGAGGATTGATTTGCACAAATCAAGTCCTTAAACTACCACCACAAATGGATACACATCCCAAGTCAACATTTCCAACTTCACACAAAGGGTTTACACAACCTAAAACAATGTTTCCAACTTCACACAACTTTTTCAAACACTTGAGAGCACCCAACTTGCACATCACCTTCATGAAATACTTTTCATTTTCACACATTTTTTTTCAAACACTTGGTGGGCCCAAAATATAATTTTCAACTTCACACAACTTTCTTCAAACACTTTTTTTTTTTATCGATGACTTTCTTCAAACACTTGAAGGGAACCAATCTTGCACGTCACCTTCATGGAACACTTTTCGCTCTCACAACAACTTTTCTCAAACACTTAGGGGGCACCCAACTAGCATACCACTTTTAAGAGAGACCAAGTACCATCTCCCATGCACATTGTCATTGAAATTTTTTGCCAAACAATCCTAAAAACATTTTTTCACAATAACTAGTGAGAAAATCCTTACCGGAGCTTTAATATTCCACCAATCAACATGAGACCTCAACCAAATCTTTGAAATTCCTAAAACACAACCAACTAACTTCACAAAACTCCCATCTCTATGCCTCAAAAATTCTGAAATTAATACCACAAATCCTTACACATCAAGACTCATTAGATGGTAGAAAAAGCTAGGTCATCCATACCTTGGCCGTACGGCCATTTAGATCTTGAGATGCTCTAATACCAAGGTGACTTGATTAGTTTAGTTTAGGGTTTTGAAATAAGAAGAAGAAGCCGTGTTGTCAGAACCGGATTGGCCGGTCGAACCGGTCCCCTCGCCGGTTATCAAAACCCCCATAACTGGAACCAATTAAGATTTGTGAGATTTTTAAAGAATCGGGAGAACAGGCTGGTAACTGGTGGAACCGGCGACCGATTACCATAACCGGCTAAAAACCCTTATTCCAACTGCTGCTGATTAGTCTTCGTCCTCACCATCTCCTTCTTCAACTGCTACTTCTCCGGTTATAGAAAACCCTTATTCGAACCATCTTCCGGTCATTCCACCGCCTACTGATCTCCCATGGAGCTATTTTATATCACCGTCTTCATCAACCCCTTCTTCCTTTTCTTGAAGGTGGCTTCTCAAGCTTATTCTTCTTCTGGCCATGGCTAAAGCCTAGACTTTTTACAATTTTGTGTATTAGGGGCTGTAAAAGTTGACTCACCTTCTTCATCAAACTCTTCTTCCTTTTCTAGAAGGTGACTCTCAAGCTTAATCTTCTTCCGGCCATGGCTCGAGCTTAGACGTTTTACAGTAGGATATTGGGGATGAACGGAGAAGGAGGTGCTCTGGGTGTCTCTTGCCCAAACAATTGGTGTTACAGTCTACTTATAGAGGAAAACAAATACGAAAAGGTAAAGAGAATATCTTGTAAGGGTACAGTATAGATATTGATGTGATGGTATTGTTCAGATTTTTTTTTTGGTTAATGTGCTATTGAGAGTTTAAACCATTTGATATGTTGTTGATGTGATGCTACTGAGACCATTTGAGACAACTCAAACTCTGTGTTCTTTAACGAAGGATTCTAAGAATGCATCCTAGCTGTTGGAGTATATGTCCGATCAAACCGGTTAAACCGGAAAAACCGGGAACTGGTCGCCTAACCGGTTCGAGGGCTGGTCCGGTTATTAAAACACTGAGCTTAGTATTCTCTCTCATTCATTAGATTATATACTTAACATCTAGAAATGAATATTATAAGTATGTCATTACTACATATACTCTAGCATAGTAACACCCAAAGGTCTACTATACTATAAAAGTACAATAGACCAAAACAATATTCAACAAGGACCACCTACATATATCCCTTCTCCAATTTGCGGATGATACCCTAATCTTTTGCGATGCTTCGTGTCAGAATTTGGTCTCTCTGAGATGCCTATTTAGATGTTTTGAAACCTTTTAAGAGTTGAGAGTGAATTTAGCAAAGTCAGAGATTGTGCCTGTAGGTGAGGTGGTGGAGGTCAAGCGGTTAATGGTCTGTTTAGGGTGCAAAGTGGGTTCTCTTCTATCAGTATATATTGACATTCCTCTCGGGGCGGGTTTTAAAGCCAAATCGGTTTGGGCTTTAGTTTTGGAGAGATTTGCCAGTCGTCTATCAAGTTAGAAATCGTCCTCCTTATCCAAAGGGGGGAAGTTAACTCTTATCAAAAGCACCCTCAAGGCCTCAATAGTCTACCCACATACTTCATGTCGACCCTTACCATCCCTCGGGCAGTGTCACTGCATCCCTTGAGAAACTGTAGAGGGACTTTCTACGGCATGGTAAATGCGATAGTTTTAGGTACCACTTAGTAGCTTGAGACAATATATGTCGTCCTTTCTATGGCATGGTAAAGGTGATAGTTTTAGGTACCACCTAGTAGCTTGGGACAATATATGTCGTTGTAAGAGTGGCGGGGGCCTAAACCTGAAGCCATTAGTCCAAATGAATAATGCCTTGTTAGGTAAATGGGTTTGGAGATTTAGAGAGGAGAGAGAGTTTGTGGCGTTCCAACATAAGGGCTAAATATGGGGAGACCTCTTGTTGGGTTTCGCGTGAGGTCAAGTGTTCCTATGGGGTAGGGTCGTGGAAGGGTATTATGGCAGCCGCTAATTTGGTTGTCCCCAAGTTTAGGCTCAAGGTGGTGGAGGGGTTCGAGGTTTGATTCTGAAAAGATGTCTGGTGTGGGTCTGCGAAATTAAAGGATGAGTTTGGCAACATCTTCCTTTTAGTCATTGATAGGGATGCTCTAGTAGGGGACTATGCTGAGTTCAGAAATGAGGGGGTAGTGTGGTGTCCGACATTGAGGCGAGATTTGAACGATTGAGAAATTAAGGATTTTGGTTGCCTTCTACTGCGCCTAAAGTATCCCCTTTTGAGCCTTCAGGGCAGAGACTGTAGAATTTGGTATAGAGACCATAATGGTTGATTCTTAATGAGATCCAAGGTTCTAAATGTCGATATCGCTCGACATGTCGAGCTTCAGAAAAAAGATAGATCGGAAGATATATCATTTTTCAGTGATTTTTGGAAAAATTGTAATAAGATTGAGCAAAATATGGAATTTTGCAGTGAAACTTCAGGAAATGTTAAAAGAGATATTAATACACCTTTTAGAATAAATTTTTAAAAATAACAATGTATATAAGAGATGCAATGAGAAGAGAGCAAAAATGCGCGCTGACGAGTGACAATAATGTATGATTGATTCATGTTTCATTCATTTCTCAATCAATCATAAATTTATAATTTATAAGATTCATAATAATACAAACATACATATTATATTTTGTCATATAATATAATTTCTTATATGACACATCATTTTTAGAAATATAATTTTTTTTTAGATTATGTAATAAAAATATAAATAGTATGTTAACTTATAAATGATAGCTAGGTGATTATTGATTAGTCAAAGTGTTAGTATATTTTTAAAAAGCCCTTATGAGCATAATCTTAATACATAAAAATAATTTTTAATTTATAAAATATTATTAAGAAATTATTAATTTTTTAATATTACTAAAAAGCCCTTATGGATATAATCTTATACCAATAAATAATTTTTAATTTATAAAATATTATCGTGAAGTAATTATGTTTTAACAGAGTGAATTTTTTAAAAAATTAAAGCCTCCTTATAATTTATAAAGAAAGTGAAATTAGCATTACTTTTTTAAGTTTAGGTTAAAATTCTTAACCTAACATTACCTTTGTTAGGTTAAAATAATTAAAAGGGAATATTAGTAACAAAGAGTGAAATTAGCATTACCTTGTTAGGGTTTAAAACATTTAAACAGTGAGTGAAGTTAGCATAACCTTGTTAGGGTTTAAAGGTTTAAACATTTAAAGGTTATAAAACAAGTAAACATAATGAGAATGGAGTTAGCATAGCCCTTGTTAGGGTTTAAAGTATAAACCAACTCATTTGATGATTTCAGATCATAATAACAAAGCCAAAAAAAAAGGAGCAGAACAGCTCGGAAAGGATCGCATGCCGAAGAGAGGGAGGAACCTTGGTTTGGCTTGGTGATGGCAACGGCGACGACAGACGTGAGATGGCCATAGTACATTCTTCTTTCTTCTTCTGATCTTCTCTACTCTCATGATTTCCCCCCTTTTTTTTTCTCTTCTAAATATAAAATATTCGCTTTGTTTGCAATATCGGTGGGGTTATCGCCAATATTTTATCAATATCGCCGATATATCGGTGATAACTCCCAATAACATGTAAAAAAATCCTTACAATGTATAGATGTGTCGGTCATGGTCAATACCGATAAATATCGGCGATATATCGCCGATATTATCGATTTTTTGAACCTTGGTGAGATCATTGCTACAATCTCTTGGGTCAGCATCTTACATATTATTCGCTCATAGAATTATGTGGAATCCAGGTATTCCCTCAAAGGTATCTTTCTCTTATGGAATGCGGTGTTGAAGAAGATTCTTACTTGCAATCACTTAAAAAATAGAGGGTGGAGGATAGCTAATTGCTATTTTTTATGCCTTCAAGCGGAAGAGATGATTGATCATCTGCTTTTGCATTGCCCTATCGTGGGTGTGATCTGGGGGTATTTCCTTTCCCAGTAGGGGTGGCTTGGGTCTTCCCTTCTTCCTTTCGCAACTTCTTATCCTGTTGGTCTCTGGTAAGTGTGGATAATGCTTGAAGGACTATTTTTTCGGTCCTTCCTGGAGCCATTGTATGGTCGATATGGAGAGAGCGATACAAGAGAGTTTTCGAGAACTCTCTCTATTCTCTATCTCGTATTCGCTCACGTATTCAGTTACTGGTTATTGAATGAGTTCCATCTGATGTGATAGGGTGGTGTTGGGGGATTTGTTGGGTTGAGTTTGGTTCAGCCTGGCCTTTACCTCTCCCATCCCAAGTGGACCTTTTCATACTTTTTTTTCTTTACTTTTGTTGTAAGTTTGTGTTCTTGTAAATTTTTTTTTTTTTTTGCTTGTACCTCTCTTTTGATTAATATATCTTCTTGATTATCGATCAACCAATAATAATACAAATAAGGATGTTCTTAGCACCACCTAGATTTTTAAGCTTAATTTTCTTATATATGACTATCGTGAGTTGTATAAATTTTTAAGTAATTTTTTTGGGTAGTTTTGATATCGCCTCATCAACATCTAGGAAGTGCCTTACCTCGGGAACCCATATCGTTTAGGCACTGCTTAGATGTTTCGACTACACTAATTGGGATATAGTGATGCCTTTGTGGTTTTCTTGATAAAAATATAAAACAGGAGGAAGTTTAGTGAGTCCTGAAAATAAGAGAATTGAAGGGCTTAATAATGATGACATGGTCATTTCAGATACAATCATCATCAGTGAATAAATCGTGATAACCTTTATATTTTCATATATGGAGATAAATTCCATTCAAGCAAGTATAAAATCCGCCAAGGCAACCTGAGATATGTTCTTTGCATGGTTAAGAAATATTATAGTTCTTCTATAGAAAATCATCTATTTTTTCAAGTGTGACTGGTTGGATGGAAACACTATTTTCTTTTTGAGTGAAACGGAGAATTTAGATGCAATAGCAAATGGAAGACTTGAGGCAAGATGATGTAGACCAATGGAAGAATAGTCCAACTCAAGAATGATCGACCTAAATCACAAAAATTCCATAATTTGCTAATTTCAGTCATAGGGTTATTTTAATAAATTTTGGGATCCAACTTCCAAAGTAAAATCCTTTGGATGATATTTGGACTAACTACCTATAATCTGAATTTCAGCTTAATCTGATGTGTACAGATCCCCCAATCACAGGCCATTTGGGACAAAACTGAATTTTTCAAAAAGCTGAAAATTCAAGAATCTCAAATTAAGGCTTCAAAATAGTGACGAAAAATCAATTGAAGATCCAATAAGGTTAATTGAACCTCAATTATCAAATCCTAATGAAAAATGTTTTAGTTCTAACCTAGGGTTTAATCAAGGCGTAGGTTAATCTAGGGTCTTCTTCAAAACTTGAGTCTTAAGCAAACTAAGAGTTTTGGATCATGGGATTGCCTTAAAGGAGAGGTGCGGCAGCCTTGGATTGGGATTCCAAACTTTGAAACATTGATAAACCTCGAAATCTCTTATCTTTCAAAATTTGGCAATTAAGAACTGTTGATGATCTGTGGTGAAATCTCACAATCACAATATCCAATAACTAATTTCAGCAACTAGTAGCTATCAAAAAAATTAAGAGAATTGATGGGGATCAACCATTAAAGGTGTATTTTCGCAAGAAGAGGATTAGGTGAAATGCAAACCATCCCAACCGCAAGCTAGGGGACCACTTTCCAAGTGGTATGACACCCCTATGGCTCCAGTCACATCATTAGTTATGGAGATATGTCAAATCTCCTTCTTAGGGGTACTTTGGTAAATTCTGCCTTTTGTTACAAGATTTCCAGAATTTTCAGCAACTAATAATTGATTTACTTTCCTATTAGAGTTCAGAAGATAGTTGAGACAAGTCATGTTGACAAAGTGATTCAAATTTCCTACCAACTACCATGACAAATTGTAAAGTGTCAAGTTTTACAAGTCTCAGCAAAAGAACGGACCCTTAGGGTTTTGGGGTTTCTTTCCTTATAAATAGGTATGTAACTCATTGAGGAGAATAGCATATATTTACTGAAGAAAGTTCTGCAGAGAATTCCCCTCCATGTTTTCTAATGTTGAATTAGAAGAGAAGCTTACTTCTTATTATCTTGAAGAAGAGATCTTTGATTTCTCCTAGTCCTAGAACAATATTCATTGTTCTTCACTCCATCCATCAATTTAGGTAATTTTATTTCGCCTTTTCCATATTTATCATTCTAGTTTGGTTAATCATAGACTACTAGTTGATCTTATTGAATCATTAGTTCGTTTTGTTGCTGATTTTTCAAGGTCAATTTCCCCTTATAATCAAAATCTTCGATTATTTATATAAATCAAAATTTGAAACCCTAATCCTTAGGGTTGGTTTCGAACAACATATTAAATAAGGGATTTGAGTTGTTTTGATTAAATTGTTTGATATTCCAAGGGATTAAGTTTTTCCCCAAAATTGGAGAAAACCCTAGATTAACGAAATTTGGGATAATTGGGTATTTGTTGATTTACTTGAAATTGAAGTGAGGATTGAGAATTAACTTGGAAGTTAATTATTTGGGAATCAATTAAACCTCAACTACATTGGGCTACATCAAGACTCATTCTCCTTAATTTCAAACAAACATTCATTCAGTTACAAAGTGGTATGGCTGCCTTTATATATAGAGAACCAAAAGATCTTTTAGAATCATATTCTAACTCAAACTTAGAATCAAATCCTATCAAAAGACTCTTATTGTCTTAACTAATTTAGATAACATTCATCGTCTAAAAACAAATAAATCTACCACAAATAAAAGACTGCTAAATAGGATAAGCTTCTAATGACTCATCCAAAATTTACTATTTATAGTAATTCTGAAAATTAGTATTTATAGTAAAAATCAAGGACTCTTTACTAGAACCTTTAATTAAAACAAAGACTCTAACTAATGGGCTGACTTAAGCCCAAAGTAACATGTCCCAAATTAACATGAAGAGGATAGCTCATGTCGTACGGCCCTAGGGTATTGGGTCTAGGTATTGCCCACAATAGAAAACTTGTAATTTCCTGGGCTTCTTAATACGATTCAGCTCCTCCATCAAAGGAAGTTCCGGATTCATCACTATGAAGGAACATGCAATACCATAGCCTCGAGGAAACCACTAGATCATGTTGCAGATGACAGGCTATGTTAGCTTTCTTAGAAATAGATTAAAGTAGATCTTATTACACTTTTCGGAAATCCTTTCATCAGGCTTCCCGATCATGTTGCATTAGGCTTCCTGGTCATGTTGCACCAAGTGTCCCAACATTATGCATCAGGCTTCCCGAACATGTTTCATCAAGCTTCCCAGTCATGTTGCACCAAGTGTCCCAACATGTTGCATCAGGCCTCCTGGTCATGTCGCATCAAGTGTCCCAACATGATGTATTAGGCTTCCGGTCATGTTGCATTAGGCTTCCCGGTCATGTTGCACCAAGTGTCCCAACTGTTACGAGTCTTGGTGATTTTGAGTGTTTGATACTCTTACTGCTGAAGGATCATAATCAGGAACCTGGTGAGAACCATGCTGGAGATTATATAAATCTATGATAATTGATAATTGCAATGAGACTTTAACAGTGTTGTCAAAGCGTTAGGCAACGCCTAGGCGATAGGAGAAGCATTATGTAGGCGACCAAAATTTACTTTTTTCTATATAATTTTATAAGATCTAGTTAGCGCTCACCTAGATCATGATCTAGGCGACAGGGGTCCTGGATATAGTTACAATTGTTTTCAAAAGGTCCCAAATAGTCCTGACTTTTTCAAAAAGTCGTGAATTACACACGAATTATTCACGACTTTTTGATAAAGCCCCGAATAAATATCTAATATATGAAATATATTTATTTATAATGTTTATTATTAGCAATCTTAGTTTGTATTTTATCATATCTTGCCTGACATTTTCTTGATTTACTTCCAAATTTCCAAATTTTGCCGGTTTTTTTTCTGAACTTTTCCCTAGGTGAATAATCCCCGAACCTTGACTTGGTAACTATGGTCCTGGCTAGGTGAGGCGGTGATCTAGGTGACATTTCAACTACACTGGACTTTAAAGAAATAAATTCTCTCATGGGCACAATCCAGCCGGTATGTGCTGTATAAGCTTATAAAGAAGTTGACATAGATACAAATGACAAATTTATATACAAAAAAATGCCGTCTCCAACAATTGTGCCACGTATTCACTGGTTCAGTTACAAGAAATTAGCCTTCGAAGGACAATCCAATGGAACTCCTTGATCCTTAGCTTACCTTTAGTGTGAGTGTGTGTTGGTGGTGATGTGGGGGGGGGGGGGGGGGGGGGGGTGGCACTGCTCAAGTTACATGCAAATAGCCTTTGATGAGCAATCCAGTTGATCTCCTTGATCTAAAGCTTATCTGTGGGAGCCTGGAAGGTAATGTGATACTGCTTTCAATGGTATGATCAATCTGGAGTTGGTATCCAGGATTTGGAATCCGATTTTGGTTTATCTAGTCTAGGTGGCAGGTTATTACTTGTTAGGTAGACTACTACTAGAAATGCACTTCTTAACACAAGGAGGGCACTTTCACCGTAAAAGCTCTGTTACGAACTGATATTAGACCATTGGTATCATGGAAAAAAGGATGGATTGAACAGTTTCTGTAATCTTCTTTTCGGGTGCCACTTAGAGTGTCAGGCTATGATGATTTGAATATGCTCCAGATTAAAATAACATGTTTTCTACCTTTTTCCACCATCAGCTCTTTCTCCTTTCAGTTTTGTAGACTCTTCTAATTAATGGCCATGGATGAAATTTAATTGACATTGTCTGGGAGGGCGTTTGGCAACACTACTATAAGCTTAACAAGTTTTTTTTTTTATATTTATAAATAAGCAGTTTTTGTAAAAAAAAAGTATTTATAATGAGTAGGTATGGAGCATGGAGCTACTTATTTATAAGTACTTTTTGGGCTCCTAACCACTTTTACTTATTGCTTATTTATTTTTACCAAACAAACTTATTTATAAATAAGGGACTTATTTTCATGAATAAGTAAATAAGTACTTAATAATGGTGTTTCCAAACACCCCACTGTAAGTGTACCTCTTTTTTCTCAAATGTTTATTATTACTCCTCTACATGATAGGTACTTTAACCATTTGCAGGGACAGCACAATGCTGGAACCATCTCACGATTGTCGGCAGGATCCTCTTCTGCTTTCAGTCAGAGTCCCAGCTTTTATAGTGCCCAAAATGCAGGCTGTACTTCTGAAGTTAATGAAATTTATGAACCATGTCGAAATTCATCAAGTCCAGCATCTGTGGAAGTCAATTCTGAGTTAGTTATCAGGAAAAATGGGATGGATCACTGGGATGTCACAGATATATTAGGAGAGTTTAGTAGTTCGTCCGAGCCTGAGGTCAGTCATGCATTGCAAAGGCTCAAGGAGCAGTTAAGCTTGAATGATGACAGCTTAGAAGAAGCATTTCCTTCATTCTGCGGTCAGAATGAGAAAGCAAAAGATTTGGGAGTTCTAGATTATGAAAGGGTGATCTCCAAACACGATGAATGTTATGAGGAATATGCTGTGATGCAAGATAATTCCAACAACAGTGTGCTGCTACAAAATGCAGGTTTGTCTTGTTTGTTTAGTGATTAGAATTGTGGAATAGTTCTTGGATGTGTGATGCCCCAACTGATAGATTTTTAACGCTAAATTCTGTTTTGGCCAGGTTCTCTTTTGTTACTTCTCATTAAAAAAATAAAAAAAAAACCTGTTTGATATTGGTGATAATTGTTGTACTGGATCTGAGTTAAAGATGCCCTGCCTGATAGATTTGTATTTCTGTTTATATAGGTTCTGTTTTGTTACTTTTGATTATATATATATATATTCTGTTTGATATTGGTGATAGTTGTAGTACTGGATCTGAGTTAAAAATATATCATGTACATAATACTTCTCATGTTATCAGCAATTGCAAGTTCTTGTCTCATCATCCTCGAATGAAGCTCGTGCAATTGCTTTGTATTATGGTTTCCGTATTTTTTTTAATTTCCCAGTGTAGTCGAATTGTCGCCTAGCCACTGCCTCGCCTAGCCAGGACCCATATCTCCTAATCATTATTTAGGCCGGTACTCTTTCAAATTTTAAATTTTAATAGGAAAAGATAAATTTTGGTCGCCTAGGCATAGTCTAAACAACTACTAGGCAATGCCTTGCCTAGACACCTGGTTGTTTTGACTACGCTGTGATTTCCATTAAATTCCGCGTCTTTACCATTTAGCTTTGTGGTGAATAATGAATTGCCGGAGGATATTTACAATTTTCACTGGCTAATTAAGAAAATACCCCCTTTTTATGGTTGGTTGTTTTATTTCTGAATTGGCATGACATTTGGATGGGAATCATAAACATTATATTATAATGATTTGATTTTTTTCTTTAAAGTTTGGTTCTTTTATATGCTCTTGTAGCCATAAACCTTTCAAGTTCAACATGTTACATGATGAACAAATTAGGACAAGCTTAACTAATAGTACAAGAGATTATATTTTTGGTCAAGGGTATTATGCGTGTAGAATATTAATCTTTCTTGTAATTAGGGGTATTCTTGTAATTAGGGAAACCCTACTTATAACCCTTATTAATAGAATATGATAGAGAGAGAAAGACAAGTTCTTTACTCTTTTTCTCCTTCTCTTCTTCTTCCTCCTTAAAATCTATCCTTAAGGAATTCCACTTGGTATCAGAGCATCTTAAAGCACAAAGGAAGAGCAAGAAGAAGAACAAACCTGCTGGAGTTTGTTGACGTCAACAGCCGTACGGTTGACGTCATGATGGCGTCAGTATGACGTCATCCAAGGTAACTTTTTGTGGGTTTTTTTTTCTTTGGATTTGGTAGATCTACTATTTAGAAGAATTATAGTTATTTTTTCGAGATTTATTGGAGATTTTAAGTGATTTTTTGAGAATTTTTTTTTGAAAAATACCGTTGCATACCAGTCGAAAATATTCCTTGTAGGGGGGATTAAACTTGGGGATATTGGTAGTGAAAGATCCCCCTCAAAATTTCAGACCTTTTGGTTCCGGTTTCCCAGCGATCAGAATCTCGCCAAAGCTCTCCTATATATTTTCCGATAGATCACGTTTTTTGCGTTTTTTCCATAGTTACCAGAGCGAGAAGCGAAAACGAGAAGCGAGACTCAAAAAAACCTTGGGAAACGAGAAGCGAGAAATGAGATATATTCTCTTCATTCATATTATGTTATTATGAGTAGCTATATCTTTAATTTTATCTTACATGAGATTTTTGTGAAAAAAGTAGATGCCTTAGGTTCCAAACCGACGATACTTGCTTAGAGTCTACACCCCTAGGCTATAGACTATGATCTATCCCATTACTTCACACATACAGCTCCCTTTGATCTTAAATGAGACATGATGGAAACGAGCTTCCTAAGAAGCGAGTCCGTCTGAGGAAGCAAGTTTTCTAGGAAGTGAATCTGTCTGAGGAAGCGAGTCTGAGAAACGAGCTTCCGGGGAAGCGAGCTTCCCACTCTGTACATAGCTTCCTTGCGACAACGGTTTTTTCTCTCATTTTTCACATTCTAACCTTCATGGATGATGTTTGGATGGATTATGAATGCTATATGATGAAGTTTGGGTGCCCTCAAGGTGTTTGAGGCCGTGTTCGCTTACTTTTGAGGTGTTTTTTGGTCGTTGGACCATTGGTGTTTGTTTTTTTTTTGGTTGTAGAACCTTGTGGTATGTGCTAGAAGCATGTTCAGGGGCTAGATTTGTGCAAATCAGTCCTTAAGTGACAAAGGATGGCGATTCCGAGTTAGTCAGTCTTCACGGGCTCTGCCTTCTGATGATAGTTACTTGCATTTGGGACATGGTGACCCCCCTAACCTTCAAATCACTACCGTAAAGTTGAATGACAATAATTATCTTGCATGGTCTCAGTTAGCCATGTTATTCATAATAGGGAAGGGTAAGACGAAGTACCTAACTGGCAAGAGTAAGAAGCCTCTGGCTATTGATCCTACTTTCAAGAAATGGCAAACCGAGAATGCCACAGTCATGTCATGGCTTCTCAACTCCATGATTCCGGATCTTAGCAATGGATATATCCTTCTCTCCACAGCCCAGGAGATATGGGAAGCTGTGAAGTAGACTTATTCTAAGGGGGGCACACATGCTAGAGCTTATGAGTTGCGCCAATGTATTGGGCAACTGAGACAGGGGGATACTTCTCTCTGGTCACTTATTACTCTACTCTTCGCCGTCTGTGGGAAGAATTTGACATGTTTCATATGTATACGACACAGTGCACTGAAGATGCCGTAGGGTATAAGAAATATGTTAATGAACACAGGGTCTATGAGTTGTTGGTTGACCTTAATCTCGAGTATGAGCAAATTCGTATTCAGATTTTGGGGAAGGACTCCCTTCCCTCCATCATTGAGGCATATTACATTATCCACAGGGAGGAGCGTCGCCGAAATAACATGCAAATTTCTTCTCTAGAGCGGTTTGCTCTTTCTTCATGGTCACAGCGTGGGGGCCATGATGGCTTTCGTGGAAGCAGAGGAGGTGGTAGATCAGGAAACGCCGATGATGAGAGAGACCGGCTGATGTGTGATCACTGTGGTCGCACTCAACACACCTATGAGACTTGTTGGGACCTCCATGGTCGCCCACAACAGAGAGGTGGTGGTCGCAGTGGCCATGGTGGAGGCTCTAACGCTCACTCAATTGCCTCTGATCTAACTCCCGTTCTTACATCTGGTGTATTGTCATCTTCTGACAGCCTTAGCCTTTCCCGTGCTGAGATAGAGGCATTCCGACATTTTATAGGCCAGTTGGAGCAGCCGGGTACATCTTCCACATCCTCGTTTGCTCACTCAGGTACATCAGCTTCGGCTTTTAGTGCATCTGTCGCCACATCTACTCGCCCTTGGATTATTGATTCAGGGACCTCAGATCACATGAATGGTATGTCATCTTTGTTTGCTTCCTGTCATATTTGCTCTGGTAGGGACAAAGTTAGAATCGCTGATGGGTCTTACTCTTTTATTGCTGGTAAAGGTAGCATCTCTGCTACCCCATCTATACATTTATCCTCTGTTTTTTATGTTCCTAATGTTGCTTTAAACCTTTTGTCTGTGAGTCACCTAACCAAGTCCTTGAATTGTAGTGTTATCTTTTTTCCCTCTCATTGTGTCTTTTAGGACTTGAAGACAAGGCAGACGATTGGTAGAGGCTATAAGGAGAGGAGATTGTATTTGTTGGATAGTTCCTCACCGGTGGCTTCTCCTGTTCAGCAAGTTCGTGATGGGCCTAGCATTAGTAGTAGTCGGGACCTCAATATTTTATAGTTGTTGAAGTGGCATAGATGTTTGGGCCACCCATCATTTTTTATGTTAAAGAAACTGTTTCCACAGTATTTTGTTTCTGTTTCTATGTCTGAACTTCAATGTGAAACTTGTGAATTTGCAAAAAAATGTCGATCTTCGTATCCAACTCATGGTAATAGAAGTAATTCACTTTTTTCCATTGTTCATTATGATGTGTGGGGTCCTGCTCCTATTACTTCATCTCGTGGATTTCGTTACTTTGTTACATTTATAGATGATTTCTCTAGAGTAACGTGGGTTTACTTGTTGAAACAGAAGAGTAATGTTTGCTCTGTTTTGCAATCTTTTCATAAACAAGTTAAAGACCCTTCGTTCTGACAATAGTGGGGAGTATCTGCCTACTACTCTAGTCTCCCTATTTCCGAGATCACGGGATTATCCACTTAGACTACTTGTGTTGGTACTCCCCAGCAAAATGGTGTTGCTGAAAGGAAGAACCATCACCTGTTGGAAATCACTCGTGCTGTTTTGTTTGGCATGAACGTTCCCAAATGTTTTTGGTCCGATGCCCTTCAGATTGCTTCCTATCTTATGAATCGCATGTCTACTAGAATTTTGGGTTTCAAAAGTCCTATTGATGTTCTGTCTCCATCTCCCTCCTTGTTTCTTCTTCCACCCAAAATTTTTGGGTGTTCTTGTTTTATGCATATTGACAAATCGGCGCATACCAAACTTGATTCTAAGGCACTCAAGTGTTTATTTTTAGGGTATGCTCCGAGCCAAAGAGGGTATGTGTTTCTATCCCCCTTCCGGCCGGTGCTTTGTTTCTATGGATGTTACCTTTTTTGAATCCACCCCCTTTTATTCTGCGAAGGAGACTTCTCTTCAGGGGGAGATCATTTGTGTTGAAGAGATGTCTCCTTCTCCTTTACCTATCTCTATTGATCCAGGGGATTTTCCGGTGACTGGTCATGTAAAAAATGATGTAAACATAGATGGAGGAAAACAAAGTGAGGTGCAGGTTTTCTCTAGGAATCCAAATTGTGGGGTTTGGATAACGGTTACTAACAAAGAAGACCCTCATATGCCCTACCATGAATCCTCCTCAGATCTAGGTAATATTCATACCTCCCTTGTTGATTCTAACCTACCTATTGCTCATAGGAAAGGTGTTCGTCCTTGCACACAACACTCTATTTCTAACTTTATGTCAGATGGTTCTCTATCTTGTATTGTACCTTTGCCATGAATTTGTCTTCTGTGTCTATTCCTTGCAGTGTTGCAGATGCTCTTTCTAAGTCAGAATGGAAAGAAGCAATGGAAGTAGAGATGCAGGCTCTGGAAAAAAATAAGACATGGGAGATGGTTGATTTACCAAGAGGCAAAGTTCTAGTGGGATGCAAATGAGTGTTCATAATGAAACATAAGTTTGATGGATCACTGGAAAGATACAAAGCCAGACTTGTTGCAAGAGGGTATACACATACACATGACATAGACTACCAGGAGACGTTTGCTCCTGTAGCAAAGATGAACTCAATAAGAGTTCTCTTATCTCTTGCATCTTACCTAGATTGGCCTCTTATGCAATTCGATGTGAAGAATGCATTTCTCCATGGTGACTTAGAAGAAGTGTACATGAAACCTCCTCCTAGGCTCAAGTGTCTTGTAGCTGAAGGGAAGATGTGTAGACTGAAAAAGGCCTTGTATGGGCTTAAGCAGTCTTCTAGGCCCTAGGGCTTGGTTCGAAAGGTTTCGCCTAGCCATGATTAGAAATGGCTACAAATAAAGCCAAGCTGACCACACTTTGTTTATCAAGCATAACGGCAAGAAGGTGACTACACTCATTGTTTATGTAGATGACATTGTGCTGACTGGAGATGACTAGGGGGAATGCAGAAGTTGAAGGGCTTACTTGCCATGGAATTGAAAATCAAGAATCTAGGTCAGTTGAGATATTTCTTGGGTATTGAGGTTGCCAGGTCCATAAAAGGTATCTTTATATCGCAGCGCAAATACGTCCTTGGCCTACTACATGAGACTGGTATGATGGGCTGTAAGCCCTATAACACTCCCATTGACCCAAACCATAAGCTTGGTGAAGTCACTGGTGAGAAGATTATCGAAGTAGGGAGATATTAGAGACTTGTAGGGAGATTGATATATCTCTCTCTCACTAGTCCCAATATTACTTATGCCGTCAGTGTGGTGAGCCAGTTCATGCATGTTCCTACCTCAACCCACTTGGATGCGGTGTACAAGATTCGGAGGTTTCTCAAGTTTGCTCTAGGACAAGGACTGTTGTATGCTCGTTCTGGTAATTTCCAGATTGAGGTTTTCACTGATGCAGACTGGGCTGGATCTGTTTTAGATAGGTGCTCAACTTCTGGTTACTGTACGTTTGTTGGTGGTAATCTAGTCACATGGAGAAGTAAGAAACAGTCTGTAGTGGCCAGATCTAGTGTAGAGGCAGAATTTCGGTCGATGGCTCATGGATTATGTGAGATTTTGTGGCTTTGCATTCCCTTGACCGACCTGAAGCTTCCCATTCAGGGTCCTATGAAGTTGTATTGTGACAACAAGGCGGCAATCAGCATTGCTTACAATCCGGTTCAACACGATAGAACCAAACACAGTGAGGTGGACAAACACTTCATCAAGGAATAGTTGAAGACAAGTCTCATCTGCACTCCATTTATGAAGACCGGTGACTAACTTGCTGATATTTTTACTAAGGGTCTTGGTGATACAAAGTTTATTAAGATTATTAGCAAGCTCGGCATTTGTAATATCTACATACCAGCTTGAGGGGGAGTGTAGAATATTAAGCTTTCTTGTAATTAGGGGTATTCTTGTAACCCTACTTATAACCCTTATTAATATAATATGACAGAGAGAGAAAGACAAGTTCTCTACTCTTTTTCTCCTTATCTTCTTCTTCTTCCTCCTTCAAATCCTAAAACCTATCCCTAAGGAATTCCACTATGCATAGAATAGATTTTTTTAAATCCTCTGTTCCCAAGTTATGTGCTTTGATCTAGTGGGCTTTTTGAAATTGTTAAGGTCCCTAAAGGAATTTGATGGAATCAATTGTTGTTTACAACTCCTGACCATTTTGTAAGTACATTAAGGGGGTAACCTTATTCCCCACCCGTAAATTCTCTCTTTATAAAATTTTCTATTATTCATTAAAAAAAAAATATTTATAGGCCATATAGCCTAACTAATTCTGGATTTTCCAAATCCGTATGGACGCTAGACCAACTATTAAACTGTGGTGCACTTTGCCCAACCATGTGTGCACACATCTACCTGTATATCTATAAATGGAAGTAGCCTCAATTGTGACTAAATATATATGTATATGCATAGTAACAAAATTCTCCGAATTTTTGAAAAATTCCCGAATTATTCGTGAATTTTAGGTGTGCCTAATTATTCTTCGAATTGTTCACGAATTTTAGGTTTGCCGAATTATTTGTGGATTTTGCAAATTATTCCTGAATCATTCGCGAATTTTTCCATAATTCGTTTAGTTCAACAACGTAAACTGCTTATTTTGCATATTGTCTAATCAAATTGTTGGATATCCTTTTATAGTTATTTTTTTCTTAAATTGTTCCCGAATATTTCCCTGATTTTTCTGAATTTTTCCGAACCTACCCTTGCCGCATTATTCCCGACCCCGACTTTGTCACTATATATACACACACACACACATAAGCATATATGATGTTACCCAGGTTTGGATGTGGGTATGGTTCCAATTAGTAGACTTACTCGACCCCCAAATCGCAGGGCACTTGGAGAGTTGGACATCGCTGTATAGTTAATATTGGCATGTTTTTTCTAACATTGAAGTGTTTTTTTATTAATTTCTTTCAAATTTAAAAATACTTTTCCAAATATTACGATCATAGTTGTTAAATGTGTCGCCCCATGCAGTCGCCTAGGCGACCAAGCGCTCTATTGGGCTCAAGCGACTAACTGCCTAGCCGGTCATTATTAAAAATATGATATATGAAGTATTATTATTGTTTAAGGATATAAAAATTTATTTTATTTGAAGATGGTAGTTTGGTCAACAAAAAACATGTTCTTTTATATGCTTCTCATGTCTTTTATCATATAATACGTTAGGGTTTGTGTATCCAACCAAAAAAAAAAGTTTGCAGATAGAAGAAAGACAAGACGAACAATGTCAATTATGTTTTCCTCATGTTAACGTGTCATCTCTCTTTTTCTCAATGGGTGGACCAATTGGTCTCTCTCTCGGTTTGTGAGTGGACCATATGGTTCCCTTTGTTTTTACATGGTTGTTAAAAGAAGCAACCAGTCATACAATTGGGCTCAAGTGGCCCAATAACAGAAAAAGGCTTTTAAATGACCCAAATTCCCTCTATGGTTCCCAAAACTCTCATAAACTCATATTTAAATGGGTCTTTCTATTTAAATAAGTGCAATTATATATTTTGTACTTATTATATTTTTTTATTACTTTTCTTGGGTATAATCGAGAAGAATGAAGAAAGAAGAACAAAGAGTAGGAGGTACGACCTCTCTCTCTACCCCTCTCTTCTCTCTCTTGTTCGGTGGCACATTGACTGTCAGGCTATTTTTTATTTTTTATTCAGTCCTACACTCTCTCTCTCTCTCTTCTGTTTGACTGTTACTATAAGTTGTTATTTTACTTTTTATCTCTCACAATTAGGGCTGTCAATGGATCGGAAAAAGATCCGAAATCCGATTAGCCAGATTTTGGACCCTATATGTGATCCGCCAGATCGGATTCAGATCGCAAATGTGGAATTCGATTATAATCGGATCAGATCCGGATATAGGGTGATCCGATCCGATTAAAATCCGATCCAATTATAATAACGTTTTTTAATAACTTTAAATATATTACATAGATTTTCTAAGCATAAAATATTAATTTTTAAAAAATAACATTAATTGGAGTTAATTAAGGTCCTATTGGATTTATATATTATTAAAATAGATATATTTTTTTTAAATTAACCTTATTCAGATCGGATCGGATTATATTCGGATCTTAAAAATATAATCGGATTCGAACTCGGATTGGGCAATTCAGAATTTGACGGATATCGGATCGGATTTGGATCAATCGAATTTGTAATCAGATTGGGTTCAGATATAGGCAGATCCGGTCCGAATCCGACCTGTTGGTAGCCCTACTCACGATCCCTCTCTCCCCCCTTTCGACAATCATTGTAGACTTTTTTTGTTTCATTTTTTATTTCAAACACGTGAAATCCCCATTTATTATTCCTAGAATTTTCTCCAAGGATGGTTCTATGAAATTGCATCTTGACAGAGATTTTGCAATTTATATGAATTGCGGGCACCATATTCAAGGAATTGCATAATACATAGATCTTATATTTGGGGGGATTTATGTTGCAAAGATTTCATTAGGTGACGCCTCAAGCACCTCAGGCATTCATAGATTCTACAACCTCAAATCGCCTTGACAACCATGATTACAAAATATAAAATATTCTAGTACACCTGAGCTATATATCTGGCACGGATCCATACACGTATGTATGTGATGTTGTGCAGGTACCTGTGGAGGTTTAGAAGGGTCATGGTATATATACTTATAACACACGCTTATTTATACATGCATACATACATATATATTATAAAAAAAATTGAGATAGCTTTTTGCGCGTGTTTGTGTACACAGAGATATCGATGGATGAGCGAGGGAAATTTTTCTACATAAAAGAGGACAAAGAGGGTCTATAATCAATGTTAAGAGAGCCTTCCTATTGGCCTTGGGAAGTATATGCATGTATAGAAAGATTGTAAGAAAAGCTCTTCTGAGAGATAAATCCAATCTAATCTAACATTTTGCCTATGTTGCAATGGTTTGTCGTCTGATAGATGCCCTGAAGTAAAACTAGTAGAGCCTACTTCCACCTCAAGGTAACCCTGAAAAATCTACTAGAAGATAGTGTAGTTAATTCGTCACCTAGGCGTTTTTGGGGGTGGGGCGCCCGACTCGGGTGATTAGGCAGTCGGCAATAGCTAGGCGATTGCCTAGGCGACGCCTAGGCGCCTGGGCGTTCGGTATCTGGGCGGTCTGCCTTATAAAAACTGTTTTTTTAAAATTAAAAAATGGTTAGTATAATTAATTTGATTTATTATTTTAATTAACTTAAGTTTAACAAATGACTTATTATTGGAAGCATGCAAGAACTAGTGCATGAAAGTGATAATTTAATATGGGACCAAGTTGCAGAGGCTTCTGGAGCAAATGAACAACGCTCCCGACATACTAGGTCTAGCTCTCACTTGCAAAGAGGAGGTCCAAGCGGAAACTCGTGAATAATGGTTGAAGAAGAACCACTACTTGAGTTAGATGAGACAGATGACAAAGAACAATACATTAATGTGGATAATGATGACTCAGATAGGGGTGACGATGACATAGAGAATGAAGCTTTATTAAATTCTCTTATTGATGATGATGATGTGATATAAATGATTGTAATAGACTTTTTATTTTATGTTTTTGTGGAATGTGGGTGTGTAGTTTTGGTCTTTTGGATGCTATATATATATATATATATATATATTAAATTTATCGCCAGGGCGTCGCCTAGGCAACGCCTCGCCTAGCCGGGGCTAATCGCCTAGGCATCGCCTAGACGCCTTGACTACACTGCTAGAAGATTTCCAAGTCCTCCACTGGATCTAAATATGCGTCCTCCATATAGTCGTTCATATGAAGAATGCTAAGAACATCTTAAAAGTGGTTTGCCACTAATCTCGAACTACACCCCTTGGCCTTCTGAACCGGGATTATGAACAAGCATGCATCAAAGTTTAGTTTCAATCTTCGATGTCCCATTTTTCTATGTAATTGAATGACACTTTCATTTTCAACATCAAGCTCAATGGCCTTCTGCTTGTGTGGGGAATCATCTATTTCCTTGGAACAATCTCAAGATAGAGGCTTCCTTGATCACTTCCAATCGAGTACAACCTTATATTATAGCTTTGTGTTTTAGAGTACAGCCATGCTGCTGTTTTGTTATATCCAGTGCCTTAGTTAAACCTCAATGTTTCAAGACATCTATCCCCTGGATGAAAGAAAAGATTCCCTGGTCTGGTTTTCCTGTTCAAGATTAACATGTAACGATTATGCAGAATCTCAGCTTCTACCTGCATGTTGCTTTAAAGTCTAATCTCTTAGCCATGAATACTGTCTTTTGTTGAGGAGTTTAATTGTTACAAATTTGTATATAGTGAAGAGCTTGGGTTATGTCTAAAAATGAAACTTCAGCAGGTTAGCATAACAATGGCAGCAAAATATTTACATCTAAGGAAATCTAAGATACCATTGGAGAAGACCATAAGGATGATACATCAACAGCATACAAAACAGCTAAAATAGCATGGCATCGAGCCAAAATCTGCTTGAGGCAAGATTTTTGACATCTTTCTCAAAAATATCTGTCGCAGTTCTACAATCAATTCTTAAAAGAAACTCTTCATTCAGTAAAACTGTTTAAAAATTTGGTAATACAATAACATTTGAAAAATGCTATTTTTTACTTGTTGATTTTTTTTAGTATCATTCGAACTTCCTGAAGTAAATTTAACTAATTCTGAGATAATAATAAATGATCTAAAAAGAGAAATTGATGAAACTAAGTCAGAAGTCGACAACTTCGACAAAAAATAGACATTTTAGAGATGTAAGCTGAACTCTCAACGCCCTCAGAAAGATGACGAAGAATGGGAAGCGGGAGAGGATAACCGAGATGAAGAATTTTGTTAATACTTTTGAAAGATTTCCTATCCAGAAATGGTATTCTCATCTCACGATAAAAATAAACAATGGGATGTTGTAGACACCCTGTTTTGCTCAATTTCTTCTCCAAGACTCCTTATTCTCTAACTCAATTTCTTCTCCAAGGCTAATAGGACTTCATCCCCACCATTAGAAAACTCATTCCCAACCAAAACCCAACACCTCATCCTTGACTCCAATTCAACTCAACCCAAATACCCATTTTATTTTACAAGTTAGCATACCGCATACCTCAACTTCAAATCTATCTCATGTGGGACCAAAGCAAAGACAAGGAAAAAAAAAAAAAACTTGTTTGGTCGTTTTTCATATAAACGACCAAACCTTGTAAAAGCCAAATTGGCTTGGCCGTTTAAATGAAAAACGACCCTAGAATCTTTAACTTGTCGGCTATGTCGTTTTGTATATAAACGACTTCTCCACTTCCAATCACTTTTCCGAAGTCGTTTTTGGTATAAACGACACCACCTGTTTGGACTATATTAGTAGGGTCGTTTATGTCTAAAACGACCAAAGATTGGTCCCCAAGTTTCAGCCCGTAACTAACCACGTGCGTGGGGAATCTTTTCTGTTACCAGGGAGACTTCTTGGTCGTTTTTCCCATAAATGACCAAGCCATTTTGCACTGAATTCTTGTTGTCGTTTTTGCCAAAAACGACCAGATCTAAACTCAATTTTGTGAACAATAGGAGAAGGAGGATATTCCTTTTATAGTTAGGCATACGGTCGTTTTTTTTATTTGATACCCTCATTTCATGCATTATAATGATGTCTAATCTCCCTAGATTAGAGTCGTTATAATGCCCATTTTTTTGGAAAATTTTCTTCGTCATTTCATGCATTATAACGATGTCTAATCTTCCTAGATTAGAGTCGTTATAATGCCCATTTTTAGATCATGTTTTCCCTATCATTTCATGCATTATAAAGATGTCTAATCTTCCTAGATCAGAGTCGTTATAATGTCCATTTTTTAGAAAAAAATTTCTTCATCATTTCATGCATTATAATGATGTCTAATCTTCCTAGATTAGAGTCGTTATATTGTCCATTTTTAGATCATGTTTCCTTTATCATTTCACGAATTACAACGATGTCTAATCCTCCTAGATTAGAGTCGTTATAATGCCCATTTTAAATCTAGAGGCCCTTTTGTGCAAACTAAATTAGAGTTATTTTTCTTTTTTTAGACGATCATGTTAAATAAATTTTTAGGGAATTTTGAAAGCATAGGTTACCGTCTTTAGACGGGTGATTTGAGGTGCCTAACACCTTCCCCAAATCACAATAGAACCTCCCCTCCTAGAATCTCATTTTTGGTTTTGCATTGCCCCCATTTTTCAAACAAAAATGAATTTCGGTGACCAATCACACCATAACTCGATGATTGGTGGCGACTCGGTATTTGCCATATTAATATGTTTCATGCGTATTAATGTGGAGAATACCCGGAATTATTTTCTTTAAAATTTTTTTCGAAAAAAGGTCGCTATATCACAGATATTATTATTAATCCTTCTCTAATGCAATTTACATCATCTCGTGAGTTTATTAACCCAATAATTCTAATGACTGTCGCATTATTTTTTTCCTATTGATTACTTTCTCTCATACAGTTAAATCTTTGAGCTTTCTGGAATTTATCTTGGATTTTCTGGAAATATACATGAAGCAAAAACTTTAGCCTCAAACTCTTACGTCTCCCTTTCATTTAATAATAATAATAATATTAAATAGAGTTTATGTTTCGGTGCTTCAACTTCTTACTTCTTAGTGGTTATTGGAAGGTACCAACAGCCCAAAGGACTCCCCAATACTTAGGCAGCCTTACTACATACTCAATTTTCTGTTTTACTTAATTGGAGTGTCCTTTCTAATGTTATTTTTTTGCAGCTAGAACATTTGTATATTGTAATAAATTTGTTTCCACATTTACTTAGCTTTGTAAGAATTATCCACACTTTAAGATTTTATATTTTTATCTGTCTCTCTTTATTGATTTCAGAACTAAATGAAATTGAAAACCAAAAAAGAGCCGCTTACTGGGTTATTTTCTGCAGGTGATTATGGGAAGCATCATTATCAACCATTTGGTCCTGAGTATACTATTGAAAGGAAAGAATCTCCATCTTGGAAACAGGTGCTGGAGTTGAGTAGAAATTCAACTCAGATGGATTCGCAAGAGAAATATTTCTATACATCGGATGTAAATGTGAGATTTCCCCTGAATATTGGAGTATTCTTCTTATTGTTAATTATCCTCCTGAACTACACTTATACCCTATAATGTGTCAGAATGGATCAAATTCATATACAACGGTGAATATTATATTTACACTTCTGTAATCTGATTTAATGTCTACAGAAGAATGTTAATATATGTACATATATCCAAGTAGTATCCAACTTCCCTGTGCATATTTATTGATAAGAAATTATTTTCGTTCTTAACAAGATGGTCCATTCCTGAATTCATTTAAATCCAATTTTAGTTTCGTAATAGGAATTTATGTTCGTACTGATATGGATATTCATACAGGAAAAGCCTCTATCTTCTGTAGAATGGGAAAAAATACCTGCAAACCCAGCTGAAAAGCAGGAAAACTGGCCTTCTCAGTCACTAGATTTTGGTGGAAATAATGCAGAAAATTGGAGTACTTATCATCCAACATCTGAGAGTAATTTAACTTTGCAACTTTCAGCAGCTAGACAATTTCTATTAGGTTCTGACAACCTTATTGTATCACCAACTTCAATGTCACCGCTTCAAGAAGTTGAAAACTCCAAAATTTCCACATATTCTTCTGGACTAAGTACTCATGAAGCCAACCCTGACTACTATGCAGTATGGTCTGACCAAGAAAGTCAGTTTGGAATTCCTCTTGGAGTAGATTTGAGCCTGACTATCGCCCAGAAACAGAGGTTTACCATTCGTGAAATATCCCCAGAATGGGGTTATGCCACTGAGGATACAAAGGTATGTTCCTTGAGGTTCTATGTTTAGCTATGCTCTTCCCAATAATGCAATTTGAGTTTTTTCATTGAGATAGTATTTTTTTTATTCAATTATTGGCTTTGATCAGGGGTTTCTGATTAATTGCTAAAGTTGACGTGTGATGATTTTTTTTTTATAGAGATATATGATGGTTTAGGTCTGTCGTTCTTAATGAACTCTAACCCCGCACCATGGATGTGATTCAACAACTCATGGAGCATTCTAATTTCTAAAGGCTGGTCACTTCTTTGAGGTGGCATTGCCAAAACAGATCGACTGAACACTTCAAACCACCTGATTTGGTTATCCTTGATTTACAGATGGCATATTCCCAATGCTGTGAATTACTAATCCACCCTCAAGTTGTATGTCTTGTCATATGCTTTCTTCTTTCGCAGCTGTTTGATAGCCAAGCCTTCAAAGTCCATCAACGACACGTTGACTTCGGCTTGCAATTTTTTTGTGATTCTTTTCAGAGTTTCAAATTTCCCCATTATGTGATTACCTATCCTACTAGCTCTCAACTGAATCGGAAATTTTCCATCTACTCCATTGCTTTTGCACAAGTCTATTATGACATTTTTCTTTTGCCTTTGACATCACTTTGCAATTTTGCCCAACTGTAAAAGTAAAATAGAAGAGTTGTTAGATGCTCCTCTTTTTGGATCCAATGTCATTCTGACCCAGGTCCGTACATTTTGCACATGCTCCTCAATCCTGACTTTTCAATGATGAGCCACCTCTTTGTGACTGAACCATTGATGTTAAATCTTATGATTTAGGATGTGAATCCTATGATTGATGTTAATTTATTTGAATCCTAAATCTGAATCCCTTTTGAGAAGAATCCTAATATTTTAATTCGGATCTTACGATTCATGATAAAATCTTAATTCTTATAAAATCCAACAATTTAAGTTGATTATCTGCTATGAGAAGCTGTTTGAAATCTTTTCTCAAAAAGATTCTTGGTGGCAATAATGTGTTGTTATTTAATGGTGCAATACTTAAAATATGGTGTTGTAACATGAATGATGTAAGAGTCCGCGGATATTAACTTGTTTCTTTAGATATTTCACATATCCTCCCAAGTTTGGAAGAAAATTAACCATTTAGGATTTAATTTACAACTCTTATCAAATCTATCCCCTTGCGCTTTATGATACGAATCCACTTTGACAATATTGCTTGTGATAAATGAACACATTTCATTTAGTATGTTGAACACATACATCCTAAACCTAAGGAAGTATTGAATGCAAATGGTCATTCTTTAACTTCAAATAAATATATGTGCATGAATTTAGGTGGATAACTGATAATTTCATTTGTTTCTTCACATTTTTTTATATTTTTAAAATCCTTTTTACAATCCAAACTGAATTCTACAATTTATAATTTTAATCCCGATTTGAAACGTATCTACCCTTTCAGGATTTTGCTATTCAAGTTGGTTTTAACAACTATTGACTAGACATATTCAGAACTCACACTATAGAGCATCACTAATCCATCCAATCCAAGTCCCTACTCTTGAGTGATCAATAAGAGAAAATTTTCCTAAATGAAGCATATTGATCAACTAGTTAGGACCATCAAGTTGATGGGACTTTTGGGTTACATGCATTATAAATGGTGATACATGAATTTAAGGGGTGTAATTGTTGTGGGTATGACCATGCTTACAGTAAGAAACCAATGGGCATTGTGATATAACAACCGTGGTTATATCATGGATTTTTTTTTCTTGAAAATTGTCTTTTGTCAAGCAACTGCTGAGTTTCAAAGTACAGGTTTAAAATTCTGAAGATCAAACTCTGAACGCAGGTCATTATTACTGGATCTTTTCTTTGTGATCCATCAGAATGTACTTGGACATGTATGTTTGGTGACATTGAAGTTCCTTTACAAATCATTCAGGAGGGTGTACTCAGTTGCCGGGCTCCTTCACATGTTCCCGGAAAGGTCACCCTGTGCATCACATGCGGCAATCGGGAATCCTGCAGCGAAGTCAGAGAGTTTGAATATCATACTAAGCCAAGGAGCTCTGCTCACTATAATTCACTCCACACAGAAGTAACTAAGAGTCCAGAAGAACTGTTGTTGCTTGTTAGATTTTCACAGATGCTTCTTTGTGCTCCAAGTGTTAATTCAGTAATGGAATTGAGAAAATTGAAACCTGATGAAGATTCATGGGGACATATTATAGATGCACTCTTAGTTGGCAGTGGGACTCCATCTAGTACCATGGATTGGCTTCTGCAAGAACTTCTAAAAGACAAGTTGCAACAGTGGCTGTCGTCAAGAAATCAGAAAGAAGGTGACATGCCGGGTTGTTCAATGTCCAAAAAAGAGCAAGGGATAATACATATGGTTTCTGGGTTGGGTTTCGAGTGGGCATTAAACCCAATTCTCAATTCCGGGGTCAATATAAATTTCCGTGACGTTAACGGATGGACTGCCCTTCATTGGGCTGCACGTTTCGGAAGGTAATTCAACACCTAGTATGTTTTCCTGGTCTATTATGTGAATATATGATAGGATGCCCTAGTAGGGCTACACATTTGACAGGCCAGCCTATGACCTGCTCAGCCAGCCTCAGTTAAAGGGGGGCTGGGCCAGGGTTTCAGTGGGCTGTGATGGGCCTGGGTTCTATTTTTGGATCTGAAGTTTAGTTCAGTTAGGTTCAGACCAGCCTGGTCTGGCCTGTCCAATCCCTTATATATATATATATATATACATATATATGGAGATGCTAACGTTCACGCACGTTAACATCCTTCATGCAAGCAAAAGTGAAGAGCAATCTTGTAATTATGGAGTGAATTGTTTTCAAAATCAGTTTCTCTCGATAATTACAAGAATGCCGCTCATGCCATCCAAAATTGTCTTGCGTAAGTTGTTAACAATCTTCATGCACGGTGTGAAGGTTACCAATCCCCCCCCTATATATATATATATATATATATAAGGCTATAAAAAAAGCAACTTTCCCAATTCTATTTTATAGTTCCTAAATCCTGAAAGAAATATTTAAAGAAGAGTATGGGTAATGTACTGTACAACAGAAAACAAAGTCTATCTACTTTAAAGTTCAAACACTGTACAAATGATATATACTATAACTTTATTGGTTTTGACCACCGCCTTAACGACTAGTGTCTTAGCACCTGAACGTTGCCTAGGCGGCTGCCTCGAACCCAGTGCTCACCTGGACCCTGAGTCGGGTGATGGGGGCGGTTTCTAGGTGAGGGTCGCCTTTGCGACACCTTGACTATATGTGTTTGTGTTGCACTTGCATGCTTTAACCCATCCTTATATTATGTCCCAACTAGGAGATCTCGGCATAAAAACTGATAGGATCAAAGGGTTGTAACCATTTGTCTTATTGCAATTTTCTGATGATACGAGACATGCCAAAAGGTACAGGAAAAAAGTCTCTAGAATGAATGGTTATGTCCATCACACTGGGTCGGTTTCTGTCTACAGGTCATCGGTAGGCTGTCCTTATGGATAACATAGTTTTCGAAGCTGAAATACTTTCCAAAGTACAGTTCATAGAGATTGGTATGGGAAGTAAAATTGTTTAAATGGTGACTGAAATGTTGTTCTTGTATGACAGGGAAAAAATGATTGCAGCACTTATAGCTGCCGGTGCATCAGCATGGGCAGTCACAGATCCCTCTTCACATGATCGAGCAGGTAAAACCCCAGCATCAATTGCTTCTACTAGTGGCCACAAGGGACTTGCAGGATATCTTTCAGAAATGGCCCTAACTGGCCATCTTTCATCCCTCACACTAGAAGAAAGTGAGCTTTCTAAAGACGCTGCTGCCATGGGGGCAGAAATTACTGTAAGCATCTCAAAGGAGAGCCTCAGTGCTACCGAGGATCAGCTCTCACTCGAAGATTCTTTGGCCGCAGTCCGAAATGCAACTCAGGCTGCCACACGTATACAATCTGCTTTTCGTGCACATTCTTTCAGGAGGAGGCAACAGATAGATGCTGATGCAGCCAGTTCTGATGAGTATGGTATCACTCCTGGTGAAATTCATGGGCTGTCTGCGGCATCAAAGTTGGCTTTCGGCAAATTTCATGCTCACAAGTTAGATACAGCAGCTTTGTCTATTCAGAAAAAATATCGTGGTTGGAAAGGGCGCAAAGATTATCAAGCTTTGCGCCAGAAAGTTGTGAAGATACAGGTACTTCACCCCTCTTTCACAATTATCTCAATTTCTTCAAAATTCCATTTTTAACTTTTGGAGATTTCTAAGATTGGAAAGCTTTAGTTTCTCTACAGTTTGAAACTCACAGGAGATTTTTTTTATCTTCCATTTTTTCCTAAAATATTCTCATGAGCTTCTTGATGTTTAGAACTTAATGTGGAAATATATATATATTTTTTTCATTTTTTATATTGTTCTTCCTTTTTATCTTAAGTTTTCTAAGAGTGGGTTTAAAAATATCAAAACAAGCTACATGCGGAAAAATACCGAGAATGGGGTATTGATTACTTTTCCCTTCTTGTAATTACATGAATCAACTCACGATGGAGGTACAAAGGAGTAAAGCCAGAACTTGTATGATTTTCTTCCTCTTTTTTTCGGAACGTAATATTGGAAAGGGAAATACTTAACTTACTGCCGCATTAGACTACGTAGTGTAATGCGCAGTCCTCATTGGTCCACACCCCCCTTTTTACCACAAATCAACTCTAGTTAAGATTCACTCACTCCTAGGGTTAAGCAATCTAATCTTGATTTTTAAAAAGCAAAAATGAACAAAAATATGAACTTAAATTTTCTAAAGCCTAACCATAGTTAAAAGAGTGTTAAAAGGGACACGTGACCATGGAATTAGATTACAATCATTACATAGTCTAATGTGTGGTGTGCTAATCACTGCCCCATTGGAAATGCATTTAAAAGTACACAACATAACCGTAACGAGGTTAAAATACTAGAAGCCTATTAGACGCATATGCTGTTATTCATGGTTCTCGTCATGGCAGGCTCATGTAAGAGGCCATCAAGTCAGACAGAAGTATAAGGTGATTTGCTGGGCTGTTGGTGTTCTGGATAAGGCTGTGCTACGGTGGCGCCGAAGAGGAATTGGCTTGCGAGGATTTCGGCTCGAGTCAGAGGCCATCAATGAAAGTGAGGATGAAGACTTCCTCAAGGTGTTCCGGAAACAGAAAGTGGATATGGCTATTGATGAAGCGGTCTCGAGGGTGCTGTCCATGGTTGAGTCTCCCGAGGCGCGTCAGCAATACCGCCGCATTCTTGAAAGTTACAGGCAGGCTAAGGTAAATGGCTGACAGATTTAATATTGAAACCAAACTCAAACCACATCTTTAGTGTTAATATTCAACTATTCTCTATCTAAATTCTCAACCTCATTACGTCTATATCTATAATGGGCCTTTGAAATGTTCTGTTCATGACTTTGCAGAACAATGGCCAGAGGTAAATATGAGGAACATGAATCTTCTGGTGTGTATTACCATTTGAGAATTGGGAGTTAGGACAGGATGATGAAAAAGAAGCCATATTCCCTGACTGAGCTACACATCTTGCACATGCGTAATGAGGACATATCCACCATTTGATGGGGGCACAGATAATAGATCTTCTGCACTAAAGTTGATCTAATTGAATGCTTCCTAGATCTAGGCAGATCCATCATATGCTGCATCCTTTCCCCTTGTACATGTGACACCTATAGCACAGGTAGGGAAATTCTACCAGTGTTCAGGCATAAGAACCGAGTCTTCTCTATACCCTAGAATAAACCAGGTGAAATCTTACTTGGTAAACTTCCCTAAGTTTGTCCATAAGAATAATAGGAAGTCAAATATGGTATCATCTTGTACTAGTTTTCCCATTTATTAGGTTTAACAATATAGAATTTAAAATTCTCCCTTCGGTGTGTTTATCTGCGGCACTCTCATTCATGAGGATGTATCCCTACCACAGGCATGTTGGGCTGGGCCTGTATTGATGTAGCTGATTATTTTTTTTTGCAGGTGGAATTAAGCAGCACAGCATTTGAAACTACAACTTTTCTTGGGGATGGTGACGATATGGAAAACGATGATATGCACCAGTTCCTGTAGGAGCAACTTCCCTTCATCGTAACTTTTGGTTCCTCCGTAAATCTATTTTCTGAACTTCTCCTGCTAAAATGGTTTTAGCATTTAGTAGTTCTGTACATATTGTTTTGGTTACATTAGAGAGTTATTCCAATGGTGTCACATATATGACCATATATTGATGGTGTAAATGTTTCTTCTAATTGTGTAAATAGTTTTCTTTCCCCCACCCCCCAAAAAAAATTCTGTTTACGGTTTTTGATCAATCAATGCTGATTTGGTTAATAAATATTTTGGGTTCAGTTAACTGTGGTGTTCTCTGTCTCCTCTTTTCTTTACTTAAATTATATGCTTTTAATCTTCTTCATTTTGGATGAGACAGCAAGGATAATAGGCACTCACTGCATAGGATGAAGAGGTCAGGTGACAAAGCCTCATCCTTGATTCATAGTCCAACTCACCCATTTGGGGTTGAAGCCCCATCTTTAAAAGGCTTGCTTATATCACCCATGTAGAAAAGCTCTAGCCTAATCCATCTACCTTCCATATATCAAACTTGAATTGTACTTAGTTCTATATTTTCAACTTTGCCTCAGAATGGATTTCTTGGGCAACAATGACTTCTGAAATTCGCCTCATAGAAATAAGCGTGATCTTGTGTCGAGAGATAATTTGTTTGAAGTATTCCTTCCAATTTTTACAGAGCACAAGTGATTATTTTGTAAACAGAGCCATGATTTATTAGGATTAACACATGCTCCCTTGTGTCGAGAGATAATTTGTTCGAGGTATTCCTTACTCCAATTTTTAGAGAGCACAAGTGATTATTTTGTAAACAGAGCCATGATTTATTAGGATTAACACATTCTATTTGTCAATTTTTAGAAATATGGTTTGAACTTGTTCAGAACAAGAACATAGAATGGAGCTATGGCCCATACTGGCTACTTATCTATAACTTGGAAAAGGAAAACTAAGGCAATGAATGAAAGAACATATGCTTGTATTGTGTGGTTCACTATAAGAATTTTGGATTGACACCACCAACCTCCTTCAATCACTCTAGTCTAATTAAGAGTCATAAGCATTCAACTTGCATCAACTCATTTTATGTTAGTATTGTCAAATTTTATTTTATTTTTGTTTGAGGTAAAGTAACACCAAAACATGCGCACACACACATACAGTCAAACCTAACCTAAGATTCCTGCTAAGGTGTCATAAGGGTTCTCGTAAACCTACTCAATCACTCCAAAAGGGCCTGACTAATGGAGAAACCCACTCAATCACTCAATTGACTTTTCTTTATTTTATCAGCTGTTAGAGCTATTTTCACTCTTAAATATATTTTATTTTGCTTTTCAGAGTCTTTATACTCATCCCTCTTGACATTGTTATCATTCATAGAGATAATGTTAGGTCCACTTTCATTCTCATCCACTTTTTCATTGGTATAAAGACAAAAAAAAAAGTTGTGAATCCAACGAAACTCACATTTTTTTTTGTATTGTTCAATAAATGGGAAAGTTGATGGAAAGGCAGGTGGACACATCATTACCCTCTATGAATGCATTACTTCTTAGTTGACTTAACGTATGCTCCGTAAAAGCATTGGAGGTGGTAATTGTTTATATTTTTTTGTTAGTTTGATCAAAATCTGTCAATCAATTAACATTTCATAAGTTACACCCCACTTCTTGCTCCAATGGTGGGTTGTGGCCACTCTCAAGTGAGAGTCTTAGGATCTATTCGGATTGCAAGAGCTCCAATCCCAAGCTAATCACTGACCACTAACTGTAGGTAAATGATATCCACAGCCTAAAAAAAACACTTCATAAGTTAGCTACCCAACTCCAACGTTAGAGATAATATTACTAAACCAAAGCTGTCATTCAGTGCATGGCAGATTTTAATTTTATTTTATTTTGGTGTTGATATCAACTACCTACTGTTGGTAGTAATCATCATTTTGTGGTTTGCTAGCAGTGATCTTCCGTTGGTGGTTAGAAACAGGGAGTAACTCTTCCAAGACATCTCCCATTGGGATTAGATTTCAGATCTCTCTCATTAGAGAGGCCACACCCTACCATTGGAGCAGGTGATAGGGGCAGTGCATGGTAGCTAGGAAATCCTTTTTCAAATGAATCCAGTGAACCTATCATGGGAAGCCCAAAGTACTACTGAACGGGTAAAAAAAGAAAAGAAAAAAAGGTGCTGCTATGAGCACACCATTATTTACTAACAAATTCCTACAAGCACACCAAGAGGTAAAAAAAATACCTATAACTTTTATAATTATACACCATTTTAAACTTAAAACCATAAAAGAGGAGAATTCATTACCCTTTTGGTGAGGACCCAAACCCAACTGAAGGTCCAATAAATTGGTATCAAAGGATTGGGGACAACCCCGAGTTCCAAAAAAAAAAAAAGGGTATCAATACCCCCTTACTTATATATTGCACCCTTATTTTGTATAGGTTAAAGAGCTTGCAATAAAATATCATAGGAAACCCACATTGAAAATGATGTGAAAGAAATCAAACTAATTTGAAAATGACCAGTAAGATGTTATCTCAAAATAAAGAGCATGTAGTAGCTGTTTATTACTCAGAAGGTATTTCAAATAACGTAATTCCATAAACTCAACTAGAATGAAACAAAAGGGTCAAAAATACATATTAAAAAAAAAAGTTTGATAAACTTATAGTAGTTTGTGTTTCTGCAACTTATCAGCTCTTTGAAGGTAAGGTAAGAGAAGCTTTGTGGGTTCATTCTTAGAAGGGGAATAAGATTTTAAAAGAGGGTTTAGAGGTTTGGGGGTATGGGTACTCATAGACAAGTCATTCTTTAAAAAAAAGAAGCTATTTCTTTTAAATGGTGTCCAATCAGTAAATATTGGTGTGCTCGTAACAGCACCCAAATTTGGAATTAATGATAGAGAGTGACTATCTCAAATCAGTCTCTCTTTCTCAACTCTTCTTTACGATTTTCTTCATCTTTTTTAGTTGATTACGATATGATAATCTAATCTGGGATCGTAACAGATAACAAAGTGGCAGTAATATATGGTTTTATTCAGTACATATTAGAGATAACAAGAAACTGATCAGAATTATATCAAATCAAATAGATGTAGCAAAGAAATAAATTGCAGTGTTAAATACATTACATATATGTGATTGCTTCTCAAAAAGCCCTTGACAAGTAACCTTAAGCTATAGATACCAACTGACACATACCTTTTTAATAAAATATAAAATTAAATGGAAGTAGGGGAGAGAAGTGGATCTCGTTGAAAGGAGATCTAACATTTTGATCTTAGGCGGGAGAGACCAACACCTCCAAGTTCTTTCAATAGAAAGAAACTACTTAATTTTCATTCATGCCTACAAATGAATTCATGCCTACAAATGAACTACTACATCCTCTTTTTTTTAAAGGTTGTGACCATTTAAAACCACTCATCACTCCTACAACTTCTCCGTTATCTCTCCATACAAGCTCATAAACTCAGCAAATTAAAGATCAAAAAAGTACAGATACCTCTAGATTGAAAGAAAAAACCATCAACTCCTCAACAAAGACGAATCTCAACTCAACACCTCTCCTAGATCCTCTCCTGCTTGCCAAATGGAACAACACTTTAAAATAAGCAATCTAATGCATGAGCAAATACGGGATGGAGGGGAGGGAGAGTCTTCAAATACTCTCTTGTTTCTTTCTTTCTTTCCATATCGTCCATGATATGATTCCGAGAAGAATTGACCAAAATGCCTCTCGAACACAATCCATACTTACCAGAGAAACAAGGTAAGAAGTTGTAAAATGAAAAAGAAAAGACCAAATTCACACCTACTTGAGAAAGAAAATACCCAAAATCTTCAACATAATAAAACAATGCAAAAACAAATAATGAATTGTCTCTTCCTCGTGAAGGCACATAAAACAGCAATTAAACATCATCCACCTCCTATTTTTCAAGTGGTCACAAGTAAGAATCTTATTCAAAATAACATTATATATGAAGAAAGATACCTTAGAGAGAATGACAAGATTCTACACAAGCTTATAAGAGTTCGGAAGGTACTAAATCGAAAGACTATAGCAGTGAGATCATTGAGAATCAATCATTATTGCCTCTTGACCAAATTCTACAATCCTTTACTTGAGAACATGGGGCGAAAAAGACGCTCTAATTAGATTCTTTCCCCTGAAATGGGGGCAAAAAAATGAACTATATGCATAAAAATCATTTTGCAACATGACAAACACAAAATTAATTTAGCTTTACTCCTTCATGAAAAAATTAGTGCACCCATTTTCCCTTCAAACAACCACAGCCAAAACGAAAATCAGGAGATTACTCAATTTGATTCATCAAGGTAAAAAGGACTAATAATTACAACAATTCTTTGTGTAACAAACTTGGGTTTTGTTAGTAGCAAAACCAATTAGAGAAAACATTACAATGAGTAAACATCAATCATCTTTATTGGACTATAATATACATTGGGCAATACTCCTTGCCGAAGAAACACATGTATTATACCTGTACTAAATCAACCTCTATTATACAACCCTAATTCTCAGAGCAGGAAAAAAAAAGTATGAAATCTCTCATGGTAGTCCTACTCAATTCCTACTTGGGGTAGAGGATGTTTTCCAGTGCAAACCCCAAATTTTATGATACACCTGAAGTCCATGGGATCCCTCCAATAACCTTATGAGTAGTAATTCCATATCTGTAAGTTTTTCAGGAGCTTTTTTACTTGTGATCTCAAGCCATCAAACCCAAATGTAAGCTGAGTTGGACATGATAAGAAAAGAAACGTTTCCGCTATCTGCTTGGAAAATTAATCAATGCAACATTGCCCCTCACCAATCTCGGCTAACAACCAAATAATTACCTGAAAGAATTCAAAATACAGCAACAAGTTAACTACTGAAGGGTAAATTAACAATGCCAATATGAATTCTGTAACCAAATGCTTTAAATCTTGGCCAGCCGTACTATAAGGGAGATGAGATGACTATTCAATTGACTCGAGGACTCCGGCTGATATTGCAATGTATTCCTCTAGTCATACCATGTAATGGCCAATCCTGTAAGTCTTCACAGAGCGAAAATAAAGAAATAAAATGACAGTTACGTTTTTACCAGGCATGTAGTATATTTGGGCTGACCCATGCCAATCTTATTTACAAGCATTTCAAACCTGGGGTAGCACTCCATATTCTCATCGTGAGGTGTTAACATCCCAACTTACTCTAGCATCTTACACCATCTGTTTGTGCTAATCTGAGATGTAACAATGCATAATATTTCAAAAAATGGAACAGCTCTCCAACTTGGTGCACCAACATGTGCTTAAGATGCTAGTGGAAGTCACTAAGTTAACTCAGAGAAAATCGATGAGTATAATAACAAAAACAATTCAGAAGGCAGCAAGTAGTTTTACTACTGCATATATATGTGAGGTCATGTGGGCAGGCTCCGCACAAGGAATAATCAAGTGCCAAATTTCATGATATGAACACATCAGGAATACTCAAGTCAGGATAATTTGATGGGACTATGCCATCCTCCTTATCAGTTTCACACAGAAAAACATGAGTAGAGGCCGTGACTATCATTGGGTGGTTCCACCGAGAAGGTGAGATGTTCTCCCAGGCTGAAAATTGGCCTGCTCTGATGATCCTAACCATCCAACATATTCCAGTCTTTTGAAGAGTTAGTAAATAGTTGATGATCAAAAATAAATCCTACATGTAATGTTGTTATTATAACAACTTAGGAAATCCCCTAGGTGGGGCCCAACTCCTCTGAAAGGATGACATCTTATGATGTGGCCATGGGGGGTTTGTGTCCTAACAAAAGTGTACTCTTTAAAGTGAAAAACTTAAATCAAGAGAATCAAGAGTTTGCATATAGAGAACTTACTCTTGGGACAATCCACTACCCAGGTAAGCATCCCAATGTGTCGGGGAGAATAGTGCTTGTGCTAATATCCTCATCAAGCACCCCACTTTAAGTGCTCTCTATTGGGTATGCATTGGAGTCGATTTGAAAAAACGTACAACTTCCTGGTATAGTTGTTCTCCTTCAAATGGCTTCGAGACATAGCCATCCATTCCACACCTCAAGCACTCCTCATGTGTAGCCTGGATCACATCCGCGGTCATGGCCAATATGGGAACATGCCAGTTCAAAATATTTTCATAAGCTTCCACAGATAATTCTCCATGTCGTATTCGGTCATTGATGTCATGTTCCATATCCCTAATTCTTCTTGTAGCTTCAAATCTGGGAGAGAAAAAGCACTAGTTATTATATATTAAGTAATCATAATTATTTTTTGCACATAATAATGTCATAAAAGCACTGATTTGTAAGTGACAACATTGTTTTAATAGAGAGAAAGTGAAGCAAAGCATCCAAGCAAGTCTCATGGTGTGCGCTATTCTTAAAATAGTGTTCCAAAAATATGAACAAAAACGATAAACATAAAAATAAAATTGGATAACAATGACAACTTAAAATAAGAAAAATCCAGGTATATGGCCAACATCCAATTCTCTGCCTCTACTTATACAAAAAGCAAAGAAAATAAGATGCATAACATAAGCAGCTAAAAATATTTCCATTTTCCACGGATGGGGGCAACCACATGAATGATACATGGTCCAAAAATCATGACAGTTAAATACTTGTAACTGCCCAAGCTAAGATGAGGATGACTACAACAGTATTAGGTTATCTGTAGGGAAAAGAAGTCCTGAATTAGGCAAGTGTGAATCTAATAGACAGACACCAACTAGCCTAGATAAATAACTTGATATGCCATATATGCTCCATAGGATGATAGGCATGATAATTCTTCATTCAACTATATGTCCCTACATACTCCCAAGAAAGTTAATTAAGCTAGTAGATTTTTAACTTTCTGTATGCGTCGTAGAATTTAAGCCTCAATTCATGATAATCTAAGCCACCCCACAAGACGTAAGCCTTAAAGAGCTTTCAAAACAATGGTGTGACACATACCCATCCATTTCTGGCATCTGAATATCCATGAAGCAAGCATCAAAGTGGTGGGGTGGCTTAAGCAATGTGATTGCTATTTTCCCGCTGTCCACACAGTCCACATCAGCTCCATATTTTTTCAAAGCACCAGCGGCCACAAGGAGGTTCACATTATTGTCATCTACAACAAGAATATTCTTCCCATGAAGAAGTCTGCGGAGAGACGGAATAGGAAACCCTCCATTGCGGCAATTCCCCTTGTTCCCAATACCCATGGCTCGTTGTAGAGATGCAGCCAGCATACTCGCCCTAAGGGGCTTCATGATGACAGTTGGGGTGTGGATACCAGACTTTACAGCACTTTTGGTAGAGCTGATGGAATTATCGAGAAGAAACACTTTTGGAGGATCTACATGATCAATTTTCCTTAACTTATTGATAAAGAGAGCTGTGAGGTCCATATTCTTATCCCAAGCTTCTTTCTCAACAAGGACCATTTTGATAACTGCAGTTCCACAGCTTATGCTAGAGAAACCTTGATTCAGGTCAGCATCTACTTTGACGTGGATCCCAAGCCGTTGAAGATGATATCTTGCCACCTTGGCCCGGACGGGTCTATGGTCCACAACCAATGCCGTCATCCCTTGAAACTCTGATGACAAAGACTTGGACTGATTGTTAATTTGCTGGTTCTTGTACTCGTTTGAATTAGAGCAACCATTGGTGAAGACAGCAGTGAAGGTAAATGTGGACCCAATCTTTGGTTCACTGACAAACCCAATCTCACCCTGCATGAGACCAACCAAACACTTGCTGATACTCAGCCCGATACCCGTGCCACCGTGGATACGGAAAGTTGATGGGCCCACCTGCATAAACGGGGTAAAAATGCGAGACTGGGCATCTAGAGGGATTCCAGCACCCGTATCTTCAACTGATACAATTACATTGATAAGTTCGGACTCAGAGGAGGTTGATGAGAAAGCCTGCAGACACATAGGTCCCTCTTGATTGAAGGCCTTGAAGCCTCCCCAGCTGCGGCGCCTATCTGATACGGGCAACCCGCTCAAGGTGTTCTTTGATAATGCTTCTGTCTCAACTTCTATTGAGGTCATCACCTCCTCAACGAGATGCACAGTCACAAAGATGTGTCCTTTCTCTGTGAACTGCAAAATGAATAAATAATCAGACTCATCACTGCTTATACAAAGCATATTACATTGAAATTGTTGAGTTTATAGTTTAATACATGACAGTATTTAAAAATAAGGAACAGATATCATCAGACATCAGGGGAGGGGTAATTCTCACAAACTTAACCCATTGGAACTCATTTTCAACCCATAAAATCAAGCTTTTCTTCTGTATGGATAATAAGGAAGATTTATAGAAGAAAGGAAAGATATTAAAATATAAAGATCAATTTTGCTTAATAGAAATACAGAACTTGATGTTGTTAAATAAATTCCTCTCATTGACCATGTTTTAGATTGCTTTTCAAGAGTGAACGCATTTAGAACCCATCTTCATCCTCCAATAATTTTCTGGTAGATTAAACAATGGTTAAGAACCTACTGCATACTTACTTTGATTGAATTCCCCATGAGATTCGTGATGATTTGCCGAAATCTCCCGGGATCACCAATTAGTATTTCAGGAACCCGATCAGAGATGTAAACTGCCAACTACTCTTCCCAGTAAATTTGAAAATGGAAATTCCACAAGTCCAGCAATTGGGAAGAAATAAACAAGTTAGAGCACTGGACTTCACAAATGGAGGGAAACTATGGATAGCTGGAAATTATTGGTTACCTCTACTCCTTTCGCTTGAGACTTTCCAGAAAAAAGTGACAAAACGTCATCCAATATTGCGCGCAAATCAAATCGTACAGCATCAAGCTCAAGTTTACCAGATTCAATCTTGGCCTGGTCCAAAACCTCATTTATAAGTGAAACCAGAGTTTTCCCACTGCCCTGGGCTGTTCTTACATAATCTTGTTGCGTTATATCTAGATTTGTGTCCATGAGCATCTGCAACATCCCTGGAAGATGAACATATTCAACATTAATGTCTCAATTAGTTGCTCTACACTGAAGTTTGTCTCCAACTAAAGCTTACACAATACTTAAAAAGGAACCAAATGTGTACATTTCAGTTTGATATAAAATCATTCACCACTCACCTAGAACACCATTCATTGGGGTTCTGATCTCATGGGAAACAGTAGCAAGGAACTACAAAAGATGAAATATGTCGATTAGGATATCCTGCATATACAGGATGAAGTCTAAATAGAGCTCAACTAATGAAATATTACATACGCAGGATGAAGTCTAAATAGAGCTCGACTAATTAAACTAAAGCATTAACTACCTGTGATTTTGCAACATCGGCTGCCTCAGCCCGTTTTTTGAGCTCCATCATCTCATGGTAATCGTCCTCAACTTTGGCAATTCGATTCACAGTTGCATGGAAAATATACCCAATAAGCAATGCAATCACAAGGATGCCAAATGATGTTATAATGGCTAGCCAAGGCCAGGGTGGCTTCTGCTTAAATCTGTTTCAAGGATGAATGAGATTCACACACTCATTTTATCCACACTTAATCACCAAAATATTCAGTAACATAGAGGACTTCAATTGATTACCTGCAAAGCATCTCGTGCTTCCTGAATGGATCCCCAAAGTTAAGGGTGCTGATGTGGAAGATCTCATCATCTGTTACGTTTGAGCCATACATGCTAATTGGATGCGAGTGGTTAGTAGTGTCATACACATTCACAAGGATGGTTTGTTTGCTAGCGAGTTGGTGAAGTAACTTCTCCACAAGTGATTCCATATCAAAGACTCCACCAAGGTACCTGATGGAAGTAGTTGAACCATTACGTGTGCTCTTTATTTTACATTTTTATCTTTATTTTTGTTATTCCTTCCAGTGAGGGTGAAATATTCCAGTTAGAATCACCTATCATTCAGTAAATTGTGCAGTTCCCTATTATCCATTCAATGGGTGTGCTATCAACCCAACCCTTCCAATCAGCGGAGAATCTGTTGGATAGGTCATAGCCTACAAACTACAAAAACTAGATGATCCCGCTCGTGCAAAATTTGTGTATCATTCTCTAGTGACAGTACCAAGCCGAGGGGCATGAACTTGGGTGTGGTCCATGGATTACATGGTCCAGATCAATAACAGATCTGTTGGTTGCACGGGCTAACAGCAGAATATGCGATTGGCCCTATGTTAAGACTCCCCACAGTAAATCCACGGTTTTAAAATAACTCACCATCCAATCAATTCATGGGCAAAAGTTAAAACAAAACAACATCATTCCCTTAGGCGAAGAAATCCTAGATAGATTCGGGCAACCCGATGTCAATGTTTTCAACTGATATTTATATTCATAAAGTGACATAGAGTGAATTCATACCCGTCAGTTGCTTGGATCCGCTCATACGAGGTTGTATTTAATGGGAGTTCCGACTTGTAGACAGCAAACGTTAGTATAACTCCAAGGCGATTTGATTTGAGTAGTCTGAAAGGAGCAGTGAGAACCCCCTTTCCTGAATCTCTTGCACGTAAGACATTCTCACGATCTTCCTGTAGATACACAAGTTTTCAAGATTGATGATTGAAGATCATAAGATCTAAACTCTTTATAGAGCAGAAACATTATTTGCACATGGTTAATTCATAGCTGGCTATATCAAAACTATGATAGCTGAAAGACCAATCCCAGCTCAAAAAGATTTGGATTGTAACAATGTAAGCAATGGGTGAATCCCAAACTTGAAGGCATCATATTTCAGATTTATGTTTCCAGTTTGGTGTCCCCATTTAAGTACAAACAAACATGATAAAAATCTCAATAAGACTATCCTATCACCATCAACAAGAAAAGTAATGAGTCTGCGAGAAATATGCAGGAAGATAGTAAGATATTCACCTTCCCCGACAGCACATCGAGAGAAATCACGTGCGAAATGGTATCCTGTGCAAAGATAACTGGAGCATATTCATCTCGAACGGGTGATGGCTCCAGGGTTTCTGAGGCATAATCATCCTCATGTACCGGGGTTTGTTCCAGTGTATCCATCCTCTTAATAGTCCAGCCCTGTTGCTTTTCAAATTCTTCCCTTTCCGGATGGAGCACCCTAACAGCATAAGCCACGCCACTCGTGAGTGGCCTCTCAAAAGCAGTTCTCTCTGTATATCTCGCAAAAGTCGTCTGTAGCACCAGAAAGTTTTTCATTGACTAGAATTTGGAAAATAATACAAATCTGATTCTGAATTAAACTAAATATGCAAAATTAAAATCCTAGACCCATTAAAAAAAAAACTCAGATTAAGGCAATTGGACTGGAAATTGGGGAATTATCCACAGCTTCATGATTTAGCATCCTAAAATGCTCAGAGATGAAAGAAGATCAATGTACCTGATCAATAGCAGATGGCTTCTTGCCATGGTGGAAGGTTGAAATCAGAATGGACATGGCCTGGACATGGTTAATACTAACATTGAACTGGTCCTGTAACATCCTCGCCCGCTCGTCGCACATGCTAGTGAGGGTCTCCATCCTCTTCTCGGCCGCCTGAGAGCTCAGGTACCAGAAGATCCATAACGAAACCATTATCCAAACAAGTACCCATGTAACTAAAAGCTTCCTCCACCATGTTTTCCGAACTTTATTAGACCCAATATACTGGTAGTGAAGGTGGTGGATCCTCCAACCACTTCCAGAGATCTTATCCCACCATTTGAGCCATACCTTTCCACTATCACTAAGCAAACCAATCTTCTTCTCCATCAATACTCCACCATTAATGAACCAGTTCATGGGGATCCCAGAGAGAATCCAACAGCATAGAATTAAAAGCAGACCAAACCCAGATACATGGAGATAACTCATCCCCAAAAACAAGTTCACCAAAAACAGTATAAAGCGAAATGGGTCTCTGACTCTGGCTCATATCAAGAAAAAGAAAAGACCAACCATCAGATCTACTAAACTTGTCATGCTAAACTCCATATCAGAAACCTCAAGGCCACTCCAAATGAGAAGAAGAAGGTGAAAATATCATCCCCAATATCACAACAAATATATATATATATATATATAAAGAGCAGTTTCTGCATATTATCTTACCTCCCAAACTAGCTTGAAATCTCAAGGCCAGAACACCCGAAATTTGGGAAAAGAAGAAAGACCCACCAACAGGATCACTGATCTAAGCCTCTCCAGACCCACAAAAGAAGCAGAGAATTGAAGAGTCCACAGAATCGAACTTCTAATCCTACAGAGTACGTGTCCTGTTAACAACAAACCATACCCCAAAACGAGAAATGGGCTATAAAAAAACCCAACAAGGTTCAAAATTTAGTTAGCAAATCCGAAACCCAGAATAAAAAAAGAACCTGACAGAAAATCTAGTTTATGGTCCTTAGATTTCTGAAAACCAACGGCAAGAAAATCAAGCATGTGGGGATTAAAGAATGTGTGGGTTGTGAGACCGAGACAGTGAAGCAAAACAAGAAGAAGAAGAAGTAGAAGAAGAAAAAGAAGCTAAGAAGACTCGATTCATGGGCACCATGAAAGCAGAAAATGAGAAAGAACAATGAGAAGAAAATGGTGGGAAAAGATGTCTGCTAGCAGAAGCCATTATCTCTATCCATTCACCAAAAATAATAACTATAAAATAAAATAAAAATAATTACATAGATGGCAACAAAGGTATGTATCCTTACAGGCTCCCACTTCGGCTTAATAAATCACTTTTTTTTCCTCTCTCTCTCTTGTTCACATCACCATTCTTAAGACCATAACAGTAGACCAAATTCTACACGCTAACGTTTGGTTTGTGCGGCCGTGCTTTAATTTGACAAAGATACCCTTACATGCATATTAAAATACTGAATATAACCTTTTCTTATCTCTGGGCATATGGATTATGGCATTAGATGCCCATTCTATCACTGGAAATGCGAGAACAATGGTAGGTAGAGATAAGACCCCATGATAGAAACCTCTCAAGCTGTTTCTATGTCCCTCAGTTGTTATAATAATTGGGTGTAATTGTAAACCTTCTTTTCAAATAATACCCCATATACCCTCAGATTGCACCTTTTTTTTTTTTTGGGGGGGGGGGGGGGGGGGTTAGCCCCAGCCGCATTTATTGCAAATTTTTCCAGGCGCAAGATGGGCTAACATGTGAAGAAGTTTCATTATTTTAACAATTTTAAAAATAAAAATCAGAAATGGTTAGAGTGTTAGACATTTGTAGCACCCCCAATTGTCCAATTGTGTTTTGGGAGATCTGAGAGTGGGGCTTGTAAAATCAAATTTTTTTAAAAGTTTTTTAGGAAACGCCATCAAACAAAAGAAACCAAATCTTCTATGGTTATAACCGGAATTGAGAAATCCGTTTATGCGTATGAGGTCTCCACGTGTTCCTTTTGACATCTCATAATTGTCGTTAAGATTCACCCACCCCTAGAGTTCACTACCCATCTTTGGTTTTTAGAAAAAAAAAATTTAATTCTTTCTTTAAAAATTTTAATATTAAAATATTTTTGATATTTTTTCTAAAAACCAACTATGGGTGATGGGTGGGTGAACCCTAAAAGTGAGTGAATCTTAACCACAGTTAAGGTGTCAGAAGGGACACGTGGTGACCTCAAGGGCATAACCCTTTTCTCATAATCCGAATATAAGGATTTGGTTCCCAAATGATATAGACATGTAATCACCTCCCGCAACCAAGGGAGTCCACAAGCAATATGAGTGGACCCCTGCCAAGGGGTACGTATTGGCTCTCTCATACTGCCAGTGGGCTTTCCTCCAATTGCTATTGGAGGTGATTACAAGTCAACAATACTAGTTCTTCTTAAAGGCATTGAATTACCTCTAGTGGACAACCAAGGCCCAACTTCGGGCATCCATTTATCTACTGTCGTGTGATGATAAAAATAGGAGAAAAAAGGGGAGAGATATTAATGCGGGAGAAGTCAAAAAATAGGAGAAAATAAAATGATTTCTTCCATTTTTAGCGCCAAATGCTTGTAGATGAATGGAAGCCCCGAGGTTGAGCCTCAGGCATGCACCAGAGGTAATCCAATGCCCTTTTTAGCGTCAACTCACCATGTAACATTTGCCGCTAAAAAAGGGAAAAGTCATTTCATTTTCTCTCCTATTTTTTTACTTATCCCCAGTTGATATCTCTCTCCCTTTTTATCAACTTCTTATCTCACATGACACACGATGAATGTTCGCCCGAGGCTGGGTCTCGGCTTACACCAGAGGTAATCCGTTGTCAAATGTAAGCTCTGAGCAACTACTTTTTTTATGATTTTTTTTTTTTTTTTTGGGTAAACAAAGAAGAAAAACAGACACTCACAAGGTGATTAAGGCTTCGGATATGCTCTGGCATTACACTTCATCTGACACCTTGCAACTGTGCAAGACCTTGGGAGAAAAAAAAAAACAAGGTTATTTATTCTTGGAATGGTACATATGTAATTAAACTAGAAGTTGAGGAGCATATTGTAGGTTAATCTAAGTTCGTGGGAAGTTCACTTGCTGAGAGGGGCCCAATCGGCCATCAGTGGCAATACCGCAATTCTGAAAAAGCCAGTGGAGTTCAAATAATAGGCACTCTAATCAATGCTTGTCACGAAGTGATTGGGCCATCACTTGCTACTCCTTTTCGGGTCCGCTGCAGGATAACGACTTGCCACTTCAGCGCACTGGTTCTCCCAGCTCCATTTGGAATATCACACGTGTAGATAATGGTCAGCAAAGAAGAAAGAATTTGCGTGTCACGAGGGCGTGTCGGATATGAAGATGATTCAAATACAGCCGAAAGCAAAATTTTAAGAAGAAAACAAGAGAAATGCCAGGTCTACTTTCCCTAGCCCTCCCCTTATTTTATTTTTATACATAACAAAACAAAATAATATGAACTTTTTGTAGGTCTTACCATATTTATTTTATCTTCTTATCTTATATAAAAGTTCAATAAAAGCTAACCGAGAGTGGAGAACAGGAAAGGGAACTTAATATGGCTCAAACTAATGTATTTAATTTTTGAAAAAATTATCTCAAGCTGCATATAGAATAAGTTGTGGTTTCCAACTGCCTATAATTTTTTTGAGAGATATGTTACACACGCCCTCCTTTTTAACCTATACTAATTTTTAAGTCCATCCAAGCTTGGCTTTTATAAATATAAAACAAAATATAAATCTTAATTAAGTTGAGTTTAATATAGTTAAAAGGAGATTAAAGGACAGAGACATGGCGGTGGACTTAGGTAATCTAGAAATGCAGAGTAAGCTAATTACTACTCTAAATTTTATAATAGCTTAAAATTACTTGTGTTTGAAAATAATCTCTAAAACAATTCAAAAGGGGTGATTTGGAAGCCAAGTAACTGTTGGTTTAAGTGGACTCAGCTATTAGAGTTTATGATGGTGGTACTGATCAGTATTCAGTACATGGGCTGTAGCCTGTAATTTCATTTGAATCATTTAGAGCCTTGAGGAGATCCTTTTGCAACTGCAAATAGAATCCAATTTTCTTGGTAATAAAAAAGAGATTAGAGACCAAACGAAACAAAGCTGGAATTATTTACTCGCAATTAGCTTGGTGCATTCATACTGGCAATACATGCAGTATAAAGCCGAACATAAGGACTTTCCTTCAATTGATCGTTGCGGTTTGGTTTTCTTGGAGTCCAGTGCAAGTTGTCCCTGCCCACTATGTGAGTTTCCCTATGGTAGCCCCAGACGCAATACGTCAAAATTTTGACAAAGACGTAGAGTGCATGCAACACGTGGTGTTGCTACCCTATAGCAGGAAGATGGTTTGATAAGTGTTGCCACCACCATGCGTCTTTGGAAGACTGCGACTAGGGCTAGCATTTCTATCAGTAAAAACAACTCAAGTACGAGATTAACTTGTGTTTTTACCAACATACTAGCGAATTGAATACTTTATGTGTTGGGGTTCAGGGCACAAAAAATTTGTTTAGTCTCATTTTTCTAAGGGACTTTAGCAATCCAAATGTTGGGTTTAGTCTACTTTGATACACTATTCTCAAAATCATTTTGCTAAAAAAGTAAATGTTATCAAATTCTTATGCATACAAACTCATTGGGTCTTCCCATGTATATGACTCGAAATCATTAGCAAAATGGCAAGAATATCCTTTGTATTCAAACCATTTTCCTCCCTCATCTTCAAATAAAAGGACCAAAGCACTGTGAAAGATAGAGTAGACATTGATTGCAAGTTAAAGATATTAATCAAACATCTGATTAATCAACGAATTAAGCTCACACATTTTGAGTTAAATCAGTAAAGAAAGATATAATTAGAGCCACAAAATCTACAAATCTAAATATCCTACAATCCCTAGCATAAACAAAGAAAATATCAAAGAGAAAATCTTCCTTTAGCAGGAAAACAACTAGAACAAACCTACAAATCGATATGTTTTGAACCTAATGAGCGAGAATTCTCCAACAAGTTGGAAGAAGTTGTACATTTTGTATTCAATATAATATATGATACACCTAAAAAAAGGTCTTGTGGAGTATAATTATTTTTCAACTAAAAAAAAAGTATAATTATTTCATGATTGATGGATTAACTCAAAATTTGAGCTTAATTTGTGGTTGATCGGATTGTTTGATTAATCTATGTAGCTTGCAATCTAAGTGTTTTAGCTGTCTTTGGCAATGCTTTGGCCGGACACAAAGACCACATGAGATTGTATGCATAACAGTGTGATAATAGTAAGTCGTTGCAAAAACAATTTTTTTTTAATTGCAAAAACAGTAAATTTGTAAAGTAGGCTAAACCCCACAGCTGGATTGCTAAAGTCCCTTTTATATTGTTAGCTCACGACAAACAAAACAGGCGTCAGAGATTACGGCACGATGCCTACTTCGAGTGAAAACAGCTGACGATATGAGGATCCTTATGCGAGAGATGCCTTTTTTTTCTTTCTTGTTTTTTTAAAGCCGCTTATTAGGCTTTCCCTTGTCTAATCAAATATGTTTATTGTTAAATTACTTTATTTTAAAGTTTTTAGTTCTTTGCAATCCATGTGAAGATGCCGGGTGCCGTTAATGCACGACCAGAGACTCTTATACGTAGCAGGTTAAGGACCGTTTGATGGCTATAGTCGTGGAAGGATCTGATCAAGAAGAATTGGAAGAGTGGGGAAGAGTGGGATTAATCAACTCTTTCAATGCAAAGACGTGTGTTATCTATACTATATAGTATAGTATAGAAATTGGATGCTTATGTGGCACCACCCTATTTGATCAGCATTTTTAATCCATTTTGCCATGTCCTCAATCCAAATTGTGGGACCCACTTCTTTCTTTTCTCTCTCAGGCCGCACTTATCTTTTTCTCATTCTCGAGGAATGTCTTTCCAATGAGCATTCATCTCTCTTTCCCCTAATAACACTCACTCTCTCAATTTCAAGAAAACTTTTCATCTCCTCTTCCACGTGGGATCACCTATTAGGTTATTAAAAATCTCTCTTTCTCTTCAACATTCCTAAGAACAAAAGAGTCACAATGACAACCGTTGAAACCAAGGATTCGGATTCCTGATGTAGATCGTTGGATCTTCGTTTGCAACTATAGATCTGCCAAGTAAGATCAGCAAATCCATCATCAGTAACCTCCTTTGATAATTTCTGGGTTATTCCGCAAGCCTGAAGTAGTTTTGCTATGTCGCACTTCTCCAGGTTTCCTGAAAGAGTGAGTAAAAGAGAAAGAGATGAAGAAAAGATAAAAGTGATCGGGGGAGGAAAAAGGGAACAGTGAAAAATATTAATGAACTACAGCCTTCCTTCATAAGAACATTCAAGAACCATGAAGTATCTGAGGGTCAAAGCTTCTCTCTACTTTGTTACTCTAAAAAAAAACTCCTGAAAGTCCAAGTGTTAAGGTTCTCCAAGTCCAGATCTAACTTAAAAGCCTTCCTTTAATCACTACGGGTCTTCTCTTATTTATAGACAAAAGAAAATCATTTTTATTAATAATAATAATAATAATTTTTTATCAAAATATCTACTGATGTGACATCTAATTAATTCTGACATATGTCAGTTGTTTTTTGTTAACAGGAGTCTTTCTATTAAAATGTAGACAAAATTTGTTAAGTGTAGTCTGTTAACAAATGGATGTATTCTGTTAAAAGTAACTGACATCCGTTAAAGGAAGCTTATCTATTAAATATCACGTGTTCTTTTAGAAAAGAGTTGTCAGCTCATTAAACCACCATAACCGACTTTCAGTTATGATTTAATCATTTAAACTATTATGACTCAAACAATACTTTGGATACATTCTTCAAATGTTAAAAGATTAAACTACTTCAAAATGGAGTTTATCTTCTTCTAACGAATTCCCTCCTAACCCTTTAAACCACATCTCATAATCCTTCCTCCAGATACATATATATATATATAAATCATCGTATACCAAAGGCGGGTCATAAGCCTTTGGTATACCTTGTCTAGAGAAATCATAAGTGCTAAACGAGTGCACTATTCTCAGGGTGGATACGATATCCACTGTCAAACCTCAATTATCTAGTACGAGAGAATGAGACTATGGAGACCACAATTTCCTTTAATAGCCTACCGGGAAATGGGGCAAAATACATCCCAAAATTTCCTCCTGACAAATCAGTCCAAGAAGTAATTCATACTTTGCGGATAGGAGATGTGGGGAACACACACGCCCATTCCCATGATGAAAGTAATTAATACATATACCCCTTGACAAGGCAATAAGGTGCATGATGATCTGATTCCACCGACCCCTATGAAGACGAGGTTGAACCGGTAATCGTATTTTTCATCTCAACGGGGTATGACTCATTCGAGCTTCTGATCAGCATAAGTTTGCAATACCATTGATTCAAGATTTGTATTGATTCAAGATTTGTCTTGAAGAATAAGATATCATAATGACGTTAGAAAATATTCAGTAATCTGATTCTATTGAAATCTTACCAATGACGAATTTAGTCCTGATGGAGTATACCGCCTTTGAGCTTTCCATCAGATTTCTGAAAGTTTATCAGTTGATCAAAATCTACTTCTTTGATCATATCATCTGCGAAATACTCGAACTATTTCAGGCCTGAAAGTATAGTGAGTTGATCAACATGCTCGGAGTTCGGATCTTATTCTCGAACATGACATATTTCAAGGTATCTGAAAGCTTATCACACTCAAAAGTGTTAAATCATAAAAATAGTATAAATGAGTATCTGATACTTTATAAACTCAAAGTCTATTTTTAAGCAAAACATATTTTAAGGTAATGAACCTTATAAATCATCATAATCTTTCATCCACATGGCTTCGGATTAGTTCAGTTTTGTTCTGACTAAGAAATAATTTTACGTGTCAACGCATCATTTTCCATATCATCAACAACAACTAACTTCTCTCCTCCACCCCACATTTATGGGTCGACCATTGAAGGTAATGTGGGAAACAAACCATGGGAGCAATGGACAGAATGGGAGCAACATTGGTGTGGGTAGTTCAAAACCGGTTTGCACAGAGAGAGAGAGAGGCTATCTGTATCAAATTCCTTCAAAAGAAGATGCTTCCAAGGACATCTCCCAACGAAAGAGGCATGCAACAGTAAAACCCTTCATTGCCTCCCTCTATCCATCCCTTCTCTCTCTCTCACACAATGATACATCTGACCCTTTCCATCTCTCCGGCAATCATACTCATGAAACGCCAGGTTCCGACATGCATCATTCTTAAGAAGCATGAAAGTATTGGTTCTTGTTCATGGGTTATATCTCCAGGTTTACAATAGTCAAAGATTATGGATAGAGGATTGGATCAGGCGCTCCTTTTTACTTTTACTTGCCCCCAATTCTTGAATTTACCAATCTGTAACGGTGAGTAAGCCTAACCATCCCCACTCTACTGCACCCCTTTAACAATGATGTCTAACATTTGTCCACAACAACAATTTGTTACAAATAAATTTTCATCTCAAAAGCAATATGTTATTTGATATTTACTGTAGGTACATTGGTTCTCTTATTACTTTTGTGTAGATTCACCATTAATAGGATAATGAGAAAATGAATATGTATATAATACTCTGAGTTGCATACTATTGGATATGTTCTTCTTTGGGGCTTGATTACCATCGATGGGCTTCACAAGTTTAGGTTCCAAATTCCAAAAGAACACTCCATTGCATGCTTACAAGGGATGCTAATGCTGTGTGACACCATTCCACCAAAGCAGAACTACAACTTTTTATTTGGATAATGTGGTTTGGTTTAGATGCAACCCATAGGATGTATTTAATAGAAAGATAAATAATGCTCTAAGTACACTCAAATCAAGGAACTAATGAGGTTGAGATGTTGAATTTATATTTTAGCTTAGCATACGTGACTCCCCCTTTTGATCTTTATTTTCATTTTGTTTTGTCATGAATTTAAGGTACTTGACAACACATGGCGATTAAGTATTGATCTTCAGTAGAATAAAAAAGAATATTCCTTAGAGGTGTGTCACAAGTCTCCTTAAATTTTCTCTCTAGTTTCTTAAATTTGGTCTTAGTCTACACTTTTATTTTTCATATTTATTTGCACTAACGTGCATCGCAAGGGTCGACACTAGTTACCTTCTAATATGATAGAAATAAGGATTTTGCACTAACACTATGTCCAATTTAAAAATAAATAAAAAAGTGTCTTAAAAGAAAGAAAATGGTGTAGCATTATTCCTTCACTTAAATATAGAATAGTAGTGTCTCATTCAAAAATCAACACATGTTACTTTAATAGGCTTAGATTTTAGCTACGTTTTGGCTGATAATAGGACTAGCATGCTTCAATATAAAATGTGTCATCCTCTCTCCTATCCCCCTCTAATATTTCTCCTCAATGTTTTTAGGGCGAATGATAAAGTGATGAGCATGCGATTGATGGTGCGAATTGGCCTAACTGCATGTGATTCATCTCCAACCTCGCTGTTCAACACCGTGGAACCAAATATACTAATGGACATGAGCTAAAGTTAGGTTAAGGAAGAACGAAGTAATCATTGATCAGGTCCACCACGTCCTGTTTACTATCTAATAATCATGGCTGGCCCATCCACCTATTGGGTGAGTCATTGCCAAATAGTCTTACCATTTGAGAGTTGGAAATCGAACAGCTACAAGAAAAATAACCAATGGAAGAGGTGCCTATTTGATGGCCCACATGTACGGGAAGCACAATGGATTGGAAGAAGCACAATGGATTGGAAGATGATGGTACCTCTACCTGCAACCCGTTTAGTTCTTATGAACTTATTTAAAGTGCTAACTTCCATTAACCATTAATCGATATGAGAGAAAATAGTCAAAACACTTTTACGCGACTTTTACCCTTTAAGGGGGCTGGGATCATAGCCAATTCGGATTGAATTAGGGAGAATTCAATCTCTAGTTCAATCTCACCCACAACTCAACATTTGTCCCTTTAAACTCTCTTTAATTGTTGTTAAGATTCACTAATCCTTATAATTAATACTTTTAGGGTAAATTATACTCATCTTTCTTGAGGTTTGATGAAATTTCAAAAACCTCCCCTCTAGTTTCTGAAATTACACTGCCCTCTCCATCAGACTCTTAATATTAACTCTTTTAACTAAAGTTACCATTTTTCAATTTTACCCCTATTACTTGGTTGAGGAAACACATCCTTACCGTTTGACAGTTCAACCAATAAAAAACAAAAACTCCCAAGATGCCATGTGTCCATTTTAATAGTCACTAACTATGATTAAGATTTACTCACCCATAGGGTTTATTCATCTAACCTTAGTTTTAGGAAAAAAATAACCTTAGGTTGATTAAGCTTAACCGCAATTAAAGAGGGCTCTACAAGCCGCCATGTGTTCCTTTTAACACCCACTAGATGTGGTTAAGATTCACTCATCCCTAGGATTCATTAATCTAACCTTTGTTACAAGAAAATAAAATAAAAAATTATTAATTTTGAGCTAATTAGGTTTTACAGTTAAAGGATCTCTATAAGCCTCCATGTGTCCCTTTAAACACCCACTAACTATGGTTAAAACTCACTCACTCCTAGGGTTTATCCATCAAACCTTGGTTTTTAGAAAAAAAAAACCTTAGGTTGCTTATGCTTAACCACAATTAAAGAGAGCTCTACAAGCCGTCACGTGTCCCCTTTAACGCCCACTAACTATGGTTAAAATTCACTCACCCCTAGGATTCATCCATTTAAACTTGATTTTTAGAAAACAAAAACTTTAGGTTGATAATGATTAACCACAATTAAAGGGGGCTCTACAAGCCACCACGTATCCCCTTTAACACCCAATAATTGTGCTTAAGATTCACTCATCCCTAGGATTAAATCCATCTAACCTTGCTTTTAAGAAAAAAAATAAAAATATTTACCTTAGGTTAATTATATTTAACCATAGTTAAAGGATCTTTATAAGTCGTCGTGTGTCCCTTTTACTACCCACAAACTATGGTTAAGATTCACTCACCCCTAGAGTTCATCTATATATATATATATATACACTTGATTTTGGAAATATATATTAAACTTAAGGTGATATTATTAACCTTGGTTGGAAACCAATTATCATTTATTTTATTGAATTAACTAACTTTGTGTTGAAAAAGAATAATTTAGACATTTTAAAATGTTTAAATGATGACATCATCAAAATTCATCCATAAAGTAAAGGTAAACTAAGGGAATGAGGTATATGTTACATACAACCAAAGTTGGAGGGGAGGGCAGTGTAATTTCATAAACTAGAGGAGAGGTTTCTGAAATTTCACCAAACCTCAAGGGAGGTGAGTGTAATTTACCCATATTTTTAACCTTGGTTTTTAGAATGGTAAATTACACTCACCTCCCCTGAGGTTTGGTGAAATTTCAGAAACCTCTCTTCTAGTTTCTGAAATTACACTGCCCTCCCTTGTCAGACTCTTAATATTAACACTGTTAACTAAAGTAATCACTTTCCCATTTTACCCCTATTACTTGATTGAGGAGGAAACACCTCTTTACCATTTGAAAGCTCAACCTAAGAAAAAATAAGCTCCCAAGCCACCACGTGTCCCTTTTAATACCACTAACTATGATCAAGATTTACTCACCCTAGTGTTTATCCATCTAACCTTAGTTTTAGGAAAAAATAACCTTAGGTTGGTTATGCTTAACCGCAATTAAAGAGTACTCTACAAACCGCCATGTGTTCCTTTTAACACCCATTAACTATGGTTAAGATTTACTCATCCCTAGGATTCATTAATCTAACCTTGGTTATAAAAAATAAAATAAAAATATTAATCATAGGTTAATTATGTTTAACCATAGTTAAAAGATCATTATAAGTCGCCACCTGTCCCTCTTAACACCTACTAACTATGGTTAAAACTCACTCACCCTTAGGGTTCATCCATCAAACCTTGGTTTTTAGAAAAAAAACCTTAGGTTGCTTATGCTTAGCCACAATTAAATGGAGCTCTACAAGCCCGCCACGTGTACCCTTTAACGCCCACTAACAATGGTTAAAATTCAATCACCCCTGGGATTTATCCATTTAACCTTGATTTTCAAAAAAAAAAAAAAAAAAAAACCATAGGTTGATTATGCTTAACCACAATTAAAAGGGGCTCTACAAGCCATCACATGTCCCTTTTAATACCCATTAATTGTGCTTAAGATTCACTCACCCCTAGGATTAATCCATCTAACCTTGCTCTTAAGACAAAAATAAAAATATTAACCTTTGGTCAATTATGTTTAAACACAGTTAAAGGATCTCTATAAATTGTCATGTGTTCCTTTTAATACCCACTAACTATGGTTAAGATTCACTCACCCCTAGAATTCATCTATCTAATATTGGTTTTTAGAAAAAAAATATATCTATATACTTGATTTTGGAAATATATATTAACTTTAAGTTGATATTATTAACCTTGGTTAGAAACCAATTATCATTTATTTTATTGAATTAATTAACCTTGTGTTGAAAAAGGGTAATTTAGACATTTTAAAATGTTTAAATGATGACATCATCAAAGTCCATCCATAAAGTAACAATAAACTTAAGGAATTGGGGCATATGTTACATACAACCAAAGTTGAGGGGAGAGCAGTGTAATTTCATAAATTAGAGGGGAGGTTTCTGAAATTTCACCAAACTTCATGGGAGGTGAGTGTAATTTACCCTTTTTAGAATAAAGAATTCAGAAAAAAAAAAAAAAAAAAACAACTTAACGTACCCGTAGTTTCTATTTTGTAACGAAATGATCGGTCATATTAGTCCACGCCCCAATTTTAAATACTCATCAACTGTGGTTAAGATTCACTCACCCTAAAGGTTGAAGAGCCTTGCGAGTGTGAATGAACAAGATTCAGGCCATTTATAAGGCGATTGAGGGTTGACACGATCGGCACAAACACTTCCCTAGATACAAATCGTTGTGGCATTTCCTGAGGCATGAGTGTTTAAAAGTCCTATTTGACATATTTTATTATAGAAATTATAAATGTTGTCAGGACAAAATCTCTTTGTAAGTATATTTTTATTTTATACTATGAATATAATATATTGCTTTTATAACACTAACCAATGATTGATACTAACAGTAAATAAATGATAACACCAGGAAAAAAATTGTGACTTTAAAATTTAAACACTCATGACACAAGGAATGTCATTATAAACTATTTGCTTCTCACTTTCCTTTATTGATTGTTCAAATGAATGCAATTACTCAAAAGGCTCAAAGCTCTCACTGAATCTGAATTTTGGTTAAGTTGATCTTTCATAAAACCGGCACAAGTCATTCAATTAAAATATGTATTATGGATTTTGGGTGCTAAATAGAGCCATGGAGGCAAAAATCAAAGGTAAATAATAGAGGGAAGAAAAAGAGTCTCTCTTGGATTAGATTTTCTTCAAGTCTAAGTACAAAAAAAGTATAGAGACCTTAAATAGGAACTAAATAAACCCTAAGGACGAATTACAAAAATACTCATAATGAAAAAAATTACAAAAATGTCACTATAATAAAAAAAAAATGTTACAAAACCCTCAAAACGACCCCGTAATGGGAATCTAAGTGCAAGGTTTAAAATTTCGTTGAAATTTCAGTTTCGGACAACCCCAATGACTTCGAAACTGGGTTTATTTCGAACATCAGATTTCGGCCGAAATTTCGAAAATGTCGGGTGAAATTTTGGATTTCGAAGATTTCAGAATTTTGACCGAAATATGATTTTTTTTATTTTTAAATAGTTTTTTTTATTAAAATTCCGAAATATTTAGAAATTTTTACTGAAATTTCGTGAAATTTCAAAATTTTATATATTAATTTTAAAAATAAAATAATAATATTTATATAAATATATAAAATTTTAATAAAATATTATTTTTAATATATATATATATATTAATAAAATATACTTATATAATTAATAAAATATTAATATTTCGAATTTCGAAATTTCGCCGAAATCTCGCAATATTTCGGGATTTCAGTTCGGGTTGGCTGGCCGAAATCGTTGAGCATTTCAAATTTAAAAACCTTTTCTAAGTGTCAGAATACCTGAATTCATCTCGTTAAGCTATCTCAAATTCATATATTATAATAGTCACTTGAACTTTCGGATCAAAAGTTATGGTCAAAACAAGTTCTACCATTGGATGGTCAAAAGTTATGGGAAAAATGAAATGACTTCTCCCCATTTTAATGCCAACTATCGCACATTGTATGGAACCCTGAGACCATATTTTGGCTTCGCCAGAGACAATCCAAAGCCTTTTCTGCAAGACATTCAAGTACAATATAAAGGGGCCTCGGATTCTCTCTGGCGATGCCAGAATGGGCTTGTCTCGGGCAACCATAGAATAGGGGACATATGGTGGTGAAGTCAAAATCATGGAGCCATGATTTTGACTTCTCCACATATAATGAGACATGTGGCGATAAGTGTGTGAGAAAAATGGATAGATATCAAGTAGGAGAAGCCAAAATCATGGGGAGAAATTGAAATGACTTCTCCCTTTTTTTATGTCAACTATTGCACAATGTATGGTAGCCTGAGACAAAGTCAAAAAACTGTTTTACTTGCACTGCTGATGATTCCTCCTGTTCTACGGCTGCCATTAGAGTATTTAGCATGTAATGAATCTCGCGGTGATTTGTCATCCATCAAGTGTTAGAGCTTAGAAGTTAGAAGTTAGAACTCAGCGGTGATTACACACACCAACCTTACTAATATCTATCATTGATTACTCCTTTTTTTTTTTTTTGTAGTTTGGTTAGGCCAAAACACCACATTGATTAGCAATAGTTAGTGGATTCTATTAGAGAATACAGGTTTAGTATTGTAATAAGGTCAATGAGATACACTACATCATTTAAATGTAATTCATCACAATATTAGAATAGCATCAATCAAGCACTTCCCATGCCCTCTCGGGGGCCAATCCCACCTGGTTTCTTGGTGGTGCAGGTTGTGGGCTCTCGTCACTATCCCTGGGATTTAGTCCTGACCCAAAGGGTTAGGGATGCATCAATCAAGCATATAATAGATTTGATTAGGATTAGATTAGATTATGTTTTTATCTTGGCCAGGCTCAATGTAATTTCTATATAAAATCCAATAAAGTTTATTGTAATCATCTATTATTATTCCATAAAATCAGTTTCTCTACAAGTTAAAGAGCCGTAAAAATAAGTTAAACATGGTTATCAACCCTCTAAGCAAATGAGAGATATACAAACTGTGACTAGTCAAGGCCAAGCAAATAGTTATTTCAGTCAAATTTTTTTTAAAAAAAATAAAGAAAAATGATAATTAGGACAGACAACATGCATTTCCAACGACCCCGCAGTACTAGGACGCAGATGAGCAGCAGCCCCATTGGACTACGGAAGGCAAGCTCTGTTGAAGATGTATCAGCCAAAATTTTAAGTACTTCAATTACCAAAGCACAAAGCATACATACCAAGCAACAAGGTTTCACTATAGAGAAGAGAGAAGAAGTAAAGCTTTATTAATAAAATGAATAAAAAAAACAGCCACACTTCTTTTATTCACATTTTCACCTCTCTCACTATATATATATAGGGCAAAACTCTTACTTTAGATAAGATAAGATAAGGACAAAGTAAAGATAAAGATAAAGATAAAGTAAAGATAAAGACTCTTAAAAGATAACTACAAAAGACTCTTATCAAGATAAACTATTTTAACCCTATAAAGACTCCTCAAAGATAATTACAAAAGACTCTTATCATTATAAACTATTTTAACTCTATCCAACTAGACTCTACTTATCTTGTGGATAAGTTAGAGTTTGGTGATGACTCTTAACACTCCCCCTCAACGCCAAATCTCTACTAATGACGCCAAGTGCATCTCTGAACTTTGTAAATTTTGACGAACAAAGCCCTTTCGTGAATATGTCCGCCAACTGCTCATTTGTATTAACTGGCATAAGATCAATTTCTCCTCGAAGCACTTTTTCTCAAATAAAATGATGATGAACTTCAACATGCTTCGTTCTAGCGTGAAATACTGGATTTTCTGCCAGTCGAATTGCGCTTTCATTGTCGCAATATAGTTTGATCTCATAATTTGTGGTTTGATGCAAATCAAACATTAACTGCATTAACCACGCACTTTCTTGCGCTGCCATAGCTGCAGCCCGATATTCTGCTTCCGTTGTTGACAAAGACACAGTTGGTTGTCTTTTGCTGCACCAAGAAATAGCACCCGAACCAAGACTAAACATATAGCCTGTAGTTGATCTTCGAGTCGAGAGATCACCTGCGTAGTCTGCATCACAGTATCCTACAATTTTGCATTCGACAGCTCTTCCATACCAAACACCATGATCCATTGTTCCTTTTATATATCTTAGAACTCTTCGAACAATCTCAAGATGTGGCTTTCTTAGACTATGCATAAATCTGCTCACGACCCCTACTGCTTGAGAGATATCAGGACGAATTAGAGTTAAGTAGATCAAACTTCCCACTAACTGTCTGTACATGCAAGAATCTTCAAGTTCTTCAACTTCATCTATACGAACTTTAGTGTTGACATCCATCGGCGTAGCCATCGGTTTGCAATCAAACATTCCAAACCGCTTCAACAGGTCACTGGAATATTTTTGTTGATATAAAAATATTCCATATTTATTTCGATCTATCTCAAGTCCGAGAAAGTGCTTCAGCTCTCCAAGTTCCTTCATCTGAAATCGAATTTCAAGATTCATGCGGATTCTTTTAATTTCTTCTAGATCATCTCCAGTAATAATCAAATCATCAACATAGACTAGCACAACTGCAACTTTGTCTGTTACAAATTTTACAAACAAACTTGAATCAGTTGGGGCTAGAATATAAACACTGATTGTGAGAAACTCAGCAATCTTTCCATACCATGCTCTTGGAGCCTGCTTCAACCCATATAGAGCCTTTCTCAATTTGCAAACATATTGAGGATAATGAGGATTTTCAAATCCCTTGGGTTGCTCCATATAGATTTCCCGATCTATTTCACTATGAAGAAATGCATTCTTCACATCCATTTGCCACAACCTCCAATCCTTACTAGCAGCAATAGCAATCAGAACCCGTACTGTTGTTATCTTAGCCACAGGACTGAAAGTCTCATCATAGTCTATTCCATACTGTTGTGAAAAACCCCGGGAAACTAATCGAGCCTTGAATCGCTCCACTGAACCATCTGCTCGGGTCTTGATCTTATATACCCATTTGCAAGAAATAAGTTTTACATCATCTGGTTTTGGCATTAGATTCCAAGTCTCATTCTGCTTTAAGGCTTGAATCTCATCTGCCATAGCTTCCTCCCATTCAGGAACCCCTCGAGCTTCTTCAAATGACTTTGGTTCTTCAATCACCAAATCTTTGCCAATCATTACTTGCGCTAGATCTGCATTCACATTCTTCAGTTTCGCCTTTTCAGTTGCATACTTTGGATTTGGCTTTGGTACTCGTTGTGACCTCCTTAAGACATGCTCATCTTCTTGTTCAAACTCTTCAAGTTGTGAAGGCCGATTTTCTTCTAAAACAGTCTGTTGATAAGTTCCAGTTTTCCAAGGGCTTGCACTAGATGTCATCTGTGACACATCCTCATCAACCTGTACAATTGGTTCAAGTGTCTTCTGATTGGAAGTCTCCTCTTCTAGTTCCTCTTCAAACTTTTGATCAACTGGAAGATCGACATGATCGATCGACCACCATGATGATGACTCATCGAACACAACGTTTCTCGACACATGTACTCGATCTGAAGTTGGATCAATACACCTCCAGCCTTTCCTTTCCGAATCGTATCCCACAAAGATACATCGGATCACCTTCTTATCAAACTTGCTACGAAGATGGTTAGACACAAATACATAACATACACAACCAAATACTCGAAAGTGACTTACTGTAGCCTTCATCTCGTACAGCTTCTGTAAGGGTGAAAGGTACTCGAGCTTTGGTTGTGGGAGGCGATTAATAACATGATTTGCAGTCATCATGCATTCAGCCCAAAAACGAGCTGGCACATTTTTCGAATGTAACAGGCTCTTGCATGTCTCGGCTAGATGCCTGTTCTTCCTCTCCGAGACCCCATTCTGTTGTGGTGTATAGGGACAAGTCAGTTGTCTTCTGATACCATGCTCTTGTAGATACTTGTTGAACTCTTCTGAAGTATACTCTCCCCCGTTATCCGATCTTAGACATGTTATTTTATGTCCAAGCTCATTTTCCACCTTACTCTTAAGATCATTGAATTTGTTGAGTACTTCCCCTTTCTCCTTTAGGAAGTAAATCCAAGTGTATCGTGAGTAATCCTCGATGAATGTGAGCATGTATTTCATACCTCCAAGTGAAACATCTTTCACTGGACCGAACACATGTGAATGCACCAATTCAAGAGGTTTCTTGGCTTGAAACTTCGACTCAGTATAGGGAAGCTGATGTGCCTTGCCATACTGACATCCTGCACATACTGAATCATCTCGGATCTCCAGATCAGGAAGCCCTTTCAACATGTTCTTGTTCATCATAGCCTTTAACTTGACAATCCTAACATGAGCAAGCCGAGCATGCCACAAATCAGCTGTTTCACTCTTTCGAGTCTTGTCTACATAAGCAGCCTCAGCTGACATAACATAGACGAATTCAATTCTTTTGCCTTGCATGATGGGAATACCTTCGATCTGCATCTCTTTGTAGATCTTCACATCATCGGGTCCGAACACTACGGTGATTCCAGATGTCGCCAATTGAGAGACAGACATCAGATTCTTCTTCATCATTGGGACATGGAATACGCCTTGAAACATGGTTGAATCCTCACTTCCTTTTGGTATACATACAGCACTGCCTACATGAGTGATTGGCAGCTTCGCATTATTTGCTGTCACTACTACTCGTTGGCCATTATATTGTTTCTTTGAAAGAAACTTTTGATCATCTCCAGTCATGTGATTTGAGCAACCTGAATCAACTATCCAATCAGTAGAATAGTCTATTCGATTATTATTGCTCATAGGCATGGTAACTTTAGTAGTCAATTCGAGTGCATCGGATTGTTCTTCAGTGATTGACAAATAAGCACTCCACTCCTCTTCCTCACCATCAATCTTCTGTAGTAGGTCTTCTGAAGTTACTGCATTACCTTCATCTTTGTTCTTCTTGGGTGCTCGACAATTTCTGGCAAAGTGACCTGGCTTGCCGCAATTATAGCACGTTCTGGTTCTAGGATCCTGAGAATCACGTTCCTTGAAACTATTCTCGCTCTTCCTTGAATTCGAGTTCGATTGATACTTCGAATTCTTTTGTTTTCTCCTGTCATTAAAAGACCTTTTACTTTTACCAGTGTACAAGGCTTCTTCTTTCTCATTCGTAGAAAGACCAGCCATCTGCTTTGCTAGACTCTCCTGGTTTGCTAGAAGGCTTTCAAGCTCCAAGAGTGTTGGTTGAGTCGGCCATCCATGAATTGCTGTCATGAACCCATGGTACTCAGGCTTTAGACCTCGAATGATAATTCTTCTCATACGAGCATCTGTAATTTTCGACTCATCATCAAGTTGCGATATCTCAAGACAGATTCCTTTTACTTTCATAAAGTATTGAGAAATCGACATGCTTCCTTGAGATACCGAACTGATCTCGTTTTCCAGCAATTGCAACCTTGCATCATTAGATCTGGTGAAAAGTGTGGATATCGCATCCCACGCTTCATTCGGAGACTTGGCCTCTCGAATATGTTCGAGCAGTTCTTTCTGAATTGTAGCTTTCAACACGAACAAAGCTTTGCCTGCCCTTATCTTCCACTTCCTTAATTTCTCAGCATTCTCTTCAGTTTTGGGTGGTGCGATGATATCTTCGCCATTCATTACCTCCCAAAGATCTTGGCCCTGTAAATACGATTCCAAACAGGATCTCCAATACTCATAGTTAGTATTGTTCAACTTCTCTATACCGCTTACAGAATTTGCATGCTCCATTGATCTGAGTTGGCGAATACAAGGTATTTGATGAGATCTTCAGACTCACCGTTTTGAGGTCTTCACGCCTGTTCCCTGAACCAAGCTCTGATACCACTTGTTGAAGATGTATCAGCCAAAATTTTAAGTACTTCAATTACCAAAGCACAAAGCATACATACCAAGCAACAAGGTTTCACTATAGAGAAGAGAGAAGAAGTAAAGCTTTATTAATAAAAGGAATAAAAAAAAACAGCCACACTTTTTATTCACATTTTCACCTCTCTCACTATATATATAGGGCAAAACTCTTACTTTAGATAAGATAAGATAAGGACAAAGTAAAGATAAAGATAAAGTAAAGATAAAGACTCCTAAAAGATAACTACAAAAGACTCTTATCAAGATAAACTATTTTAACCCTATAAAGACTCCTAAAAGATAATTACAAAAGACTCTTATCATGATAAACTATTTTAACTCTATCCAACTAGACTCTACTTATCTTGTGGATAAGTTAGAGTTTGGTGATGACTCTTAACAAGCTCTTCATCAAATCAACATTTTTATGTAGTTTTAAAAATATATATTAAAAAAAAAAATTATTGGAGTGGCTTGCCTGTTTTAACCGGCTTTGGATTGTCAGAAAGGGCTCACTAGGTTCCATACATTGTGCGACAGTTGGCATAATAATGGGGAAAAGTCATTTCATTCTCTTTGAATTCTCCCCATTTGATATCTCTCCCCTTTATTCTCACACACTTATCACCGCATGTCTTATTATGTGTGAAGAAGTCAAAATCATGGACCCCATGATTTTGACTTCTCCACCACTTGTCCCCTATTCTATGGAACCCCGAGACAAGCCCTTTCTGTCTTCCCCATAGACAATCCAGGGCCATTTTAGCCTAATGGACTACAAGAAGGGCCACTACTCATCTACTCTCCACGTTAGATCTCAACCTAGTTTGTTTTTTTAAAGCAATCTCTCAACAAATTTGAGCAATATACATTTTTTTTTATCGACTCAAAATTCTCTTAAGTTATAACCGAGCCAACACATGTTCCTTTTAATACCCCCTTAACTGTTGTTAAGAATTATTATGTCTAATTACAACTTGAGAGAATCACACATTCACAACCTTTCTAAACAGTTTTCCAACCATCCAAGGAATGTGATAGGTCCAATGATTAGGATAAACGAATAGGGTCAAGTCTTGGATAAGGATGAACTCTTAATAGCCCCATCTGTCCTATATTTTTTAGGGTTGCGTGGGTATTGTGCTTTATTGCACCACTAATAGGCCCTGCACGTGCAAGGCATGTGCATAATCTATTTCATAATTTCAAAAATAATTATTATATATTAGTGAATTTTAGAATAAAGTGACCTACAAGAGGTCGAAAAAGGAGTTTCCATTCCCCTTTATCTCTTAGTAGTGAAAGAGGCTAATTATCTTTACCCAAAAAAACAAAGAGGCTAATTAGGGTTAAAAAATGGTAAAGAAAAAAAAAACTCTTAGAAAAGTTGTTTGTGAATGTCGAAGATACTCTCTCCTTCTCTTTTGTTTTAGTTTGCTTGTGTAGTATTTGATGACTGTCTGAGCCACTAAGTCTTACCTTGCAATTTTCTTCCAAATTTTACTAATAATAAAAAATAAAAAAAAACTCTTCTCATTTTTGCGGGCAATTAGATTCTATCCAACCCAATAGTAACAACATGAAAATTAAAAAATAACTGCAATTGGAATAAACAGATTCAAATGTTACATACACCTTGTATTTAGTCACAGACTCTGTTCACTTTGATTTTGTTCTCCAAATTCCCTGAAATTTTCAAAGGTGATCCATTAATCTATTAGGTTCTAAATGAATGATCAGAAAAGAATATTGCAATAACATTTGAATAATGAGATACCCAAAAGAAGAAAAGCATACCAAAATGAGTGTAGGAATCTATAACCTATATAAAAACGAGCGTAGTTCACTATTGTCCTTTCCATCCTCAAATGCTTCCCCTTCCACAAATACCAATTACTTCAAATCCTCATCTCTTCATCCTGGCTTCCAATTTTTTGTCTCATTTAATCGACAAAGCCAAAGATGTGGGTGATATTTCTGGCATCACCGCTAGAAGAGCTAGTCCAACTATTACTCATAGCCTTTTTGCTGACGATAGCATACTTTTTTGCAAGGCATCTCCGCATGAAGCTGGTAACATAAAGGACCTCATTGAGCATTTTGGAAGGTTATCCGAGCAGCAGGTGAACTACAATAAGTGCGGGCTGATGTTTAGCAAGAACACCCCCCATAAGATCCAAAAAATGATAAGCCGTATGCTAAAAATCAAGATCATAGCAGGAGCTGGGACGTATCTAGGGTTGCCATTGGTGTTTGGAAAGTCGAAAGCGAATTTATTCTCCAATATCAAGGACCGCATTTTGAATCGTATGCAAAGTTGGAAAGGGAAATACCTTTCAAAAGCGGGGAGGAATGTCCTTATCAAAGCAGTAGCTCAAGCCATTCCAGCTTACGCCATGAGTTGTTTCAAACTTCCTCTCACTCTTTGTCGTGAGATTAACTCCGCAATAGCGAATTTTTGGTGGGACCAAAATGACAACAAAAGGAAGATTCATTGGGTCAAGTGGAACACTATGTGTACCAACAAAGGAGATGGTGGAGGGGGCTTTCGTGACCTTATCTTTTTCAACCTCGCCCTTTTAGCCAAACAAGGGTGGACTCTGGTGAAGAGACCGAACTCTACTTGGGGCCAACTGACAAAGAGCATCTATTTCCCCAAAAGTACGTTTATGGAAGCCAAGCCGGGAGCAAGGCCATCATGGGCTTGGAGAAGTCTGCTTGCTGGCCGGGAAGCGCTCAAGCTTGGTCTCAGATGGAATTTGGGTAATGGAAGATCCATAAAGTCGTGGGATGAAGCCTGGATCCCCACCTTTCCCGGGTTCATAGTCCAATCGACAAAGCCTAATCAATGCCCTTGCAACACAGTGGCTGATTTTATTAATCATTCCCATGAAGGATGGATGACAGAAAAGCTAAGGCAATATTTTAACCAGGAGGAGATCTCGGCAATCACCAAAATCCCTTTCAGCAAGCATGATGGAAAGGACGAGATAATATGGCATATGGAGAAAAATGGGATTTTTTCAGTTCGGTCGGCTTACCATGGTTACAAGGAAGCAACAACTAATAGGAGATCAGGAGGAGCCAGATCAGATAATATCATAACCCCGAAAGGGTGGCGGGCCTTATGGAAGCTTCATCTCCCTACCAAAGTAACTTGGTTCATTTGGCAGTGTTTAAATAATGCGATTCCAACCCGCGAAGCCTTGGTAAGACGGAGGATTCCGGTTGAGCCCCATTGCCCTATCTGCGAGAACCAAATCGAATCGGCCTCTCATATCCTTTTTGACTGCCAGGTAGCTCGGAGTGTTTGGTGGGGGTCATCCCTTGCTATCCGAACTGATCAAGGCGATGCTAGAAGTCTCAAGGACAGGTGGCAACAATGGATCAACCAAGACTTGGTGGAGCATCAAAAAACATCTTTCCTCACCATTTGTGCTTCCCTTATGTGGAATCTCTAGAAGAGTAGGAATGAGAACTACTTCAAGGTTGTCCCCCCAGATCCGAGGCATATCATCTTTCAAGCTGAAAACTTGGTCCAAGAATGTTTCCAGGCAATGAAGGTAAATGATCCAGTCCAGGGATCGAGATTGCCTCAACTAAAACCCCACAGAGGTCTCGGGAGTCCCCCCTCTCGGGGCTGGATTCGTATATCGTCGGATGGTGCTTTCAACCCCCAAAATCAAATTGGGGGGGCAGGCTCTATAGCTCGTAACTGCAAAGGAGCTATATTACTGGGTTTTACTCAAGCTATCCAGGGTGGGTCGGCTTTAATAGCCGAAGCGATCGCACTTCGAAATGCGATTGATCTTGGCGTTTCGCAAGGATGGCAGTAGGTGGAATTTGTTTTGGATTCAGAGATCCTCGTTAAGCTACTACAGCATCCCCGGATGAAGGAACCTTCGGAAATTGCAGCTATTTTGGAGGACATCAGAAGGGAGGTAAGCAAGATCCCAAATCACTATGTTGCCCACATCAGTCGCTCAGCTAACACGTATGCACACAAGTTAGCAAACTACAACATGGGGCTCTACGCGCATCAAGATTTTCGGTGTAACCTGTTATCTCCATGGAACTGTAGAAGCATTTTGGCTTCGAGTACCCCTCAGTATGGTCTTGAGGGTCCTTGAAGCTCCCTGTATCTCCCACCAAAAAAAAAAAAAAAAAATTTGATATAGAAATTTTATCATTCAAGTAGATAACACTAAAAAAATCCATAAGGAATACTAAACTAACCTGATAGCTGAGGATCCAGAACCAAAAAGGGAGAGACTTGGTGGTATTTTGGCCGAAAACCACTGTGTTGCTAGAGTTCACAGAAGAAGAGACAATAAAGAGGAAAGATGAGAAGATGACAAGGAAAGTGTGTGGCCCATAGGGTTGGGCCACTTGTCTGATTAGAAAGAGAGTAGGTTAAGAGAAGTCAGTGAAAAAGTGACAGATCGAGTTTTAAAGAGTCAGACCAACAGAATTAACTCATCTGCTTGGGATACAAAGGGAAGAAAAATATAACAGGGGTATAGCATAGATTAGAGGGTATTAGATAGGAATAATGAAGTTTAACAGAAAAAACAAAAACCAAAAAGACAGCGGCGATACTTTTTGAAGGAAATACTCGTAAGAATGGTGGGTAACTATGGAATAAAAGTTCGATGAACACTTTTGGACAGTAATGAACTATGTTCTTTTTATTTAGGTTATAGATTATGTGTGTTGTGCAAGTGTGTGTAACATATATGCTTTAAAAAAAAAAAAAGCGAATGGAAATGTCTTCTATCGTGCCTATATACAGGCATTGAAAAGGGGCTTTAGATTGTCTCAGGGTAGCCAGAAAGGGCTTGTCTGGGGTTCCATAGAATAGGGGACAAGTGGTGGAGAAGTCAAAATCATGGGGCCCATAATTTTGACTTCTCCACATAATATGACATGTGGCGATTAGTGTGTGAGAATAAGGGGGAGAAATGTCAAAATAGGGAGAAGTCAAAATAATGGGGAGAAAATAAAATGACTTCTCCCCATTTATATGCCAGCTGTCGCATAATGTATGGTACCCCGAGAGCCTTTTCTGACTTGGCGAGAGACAATCCAAGGCCTTGAAAAGGAGGGTAACTTTTCACCGTCCAGTCATAACTCTCCTCACTCAAGCACTCCACGGTCCACTCCATAAAGTAGAAATCCTCACCAACTGGAAGGGACAGATCTACTTTTTAATATAATCAAAACTCATCATAGAGTTTTGAATAAAATGGGCTCCGTACGGTTTTTTGTTTTGTTTTTGATATTAAAATTATAACCACTTAAACTAACTCACTCACACGGTTAGCCCAACACATACACAGGCCCTATGAGACTCAGCCCAAAACACCTCTTCAAAAGGATAGGCTTCTCCTCCTCTTCAAGAGATAGGCCCTTTTGAAGTGTTGTGTTGGGGTTAGTCTCATAGATCCTCTGTATATGTTTAGCCCAACCGTGATTAGATTTTTAACCGAAAAAAGCGAGTTATCCTTACATAGTTTTGACGGTTGGATAGTAACCAACTTAGTCTTAGTCCCACACCATACAGATTCGAAGGAACCTACCCCCCAACCTTGGGACACCTCTGAAATTTACTGGAATGTTATTACTCTAATGAATGATGCAAAAGTTACGTGGAGGAGTTTCGTAAATGTCATCGCTCAAGCTGTTCCTAGACCGGAAAATGGTGAAGCTCATCGTCTTGCAAAAAGAGCTCTCTTTTGGCGACAAAATGCCATTGCTAGTCTTTGTTCTAGATTGGGTGTGTCCTATCCTTTTGATATAGGGACAATTGTCTCCCCTAGATCAGATCTTGTAATTTCGTTCGTTTGTTAATATATATTAATAGTTTACTATTAAAAAAATTTCCCCCATCCTCAAGTCCAAAAGAATAAAGTGAGGGAAAATATAGATTTTTTTTTTTTTTTTGAAGAGGAGGAGGGAAAATATAGATTAACTATGAACAAGAGCTATGGTTGAACAGTCAACCGGGTTGCTCGGGTTAACTGTTCTGTTCAATGGGAGCTCCTCTTCATAGTTAATCTCATTCAATAATGAAATTGAAGACAATTTCATGTCATCTCACAATCGATATCATTTTCTGCCAACTTTGATTTCGTTGACCTTCTATGCTACATTTATAAGATTTGATGGTGGGGATAGAGATGAAAATAGAGAAGAAGTGATGATAAAAGGGTATCAGGACAGAGATGGAATTTCATTTGATGGCAACGACAAAAGAGGGAGACCGGAAGGGAGTATGAGTGTTTTGCACTGCGAATGTTTTGTTGCGAAGGGAGAAGCTTATTGCTTTTTTTTTGGTACATGCCAGTAAGGGAACACTAAACACACACAGACCAATAGACTCAAGGGTAACCGCCAAAGTGCCATAAGAGTAAACCTACACACTCACTTCGAAAGGGCCTGACTAATTGATGAGTTGTGGACCCTTATACAACTTTGCAAAGTCTAGTACCCAACCAATGTGAGACTATAAGGGGGACAGTAATACCCAGCCGCAATTTTTTTTGGTAGAGGTAATGGAATATGAAACACACACATATCTGACCTAAGGTAACCGTCAAGGTGCCATAAGGGTAAACCCACACACTCACTCCAAAACGGCCTAACTAATGGACGAGCTGTGGACAGTAACACCCAACCATAAGAGTAAACCCACACACTCACTCCAAAATGGCCTAACAAAAAGGATAAAGTTTTTTTTAAGGGAAAAGAGGGTGTCCCAACCCTAACAAGGAAGGACTAGTTCATTTGAATGCATGCAAAACCTTCAAAAATGAGCTTTTTACTTTCTTAAAAGACAGAATAGCTGCAAAGGTTGAGTACACAAGTTCATTAATCAAGAAGGTAGAGGTATCCTTGTTAATTCGATAGCGCAAGCAATGCTTGCCCATTCATGTTATGTCATGTTTCAAAAGACTCATATCAGTTTGTCAAGAGTAAAACAAAATGTAGGAGACTTTTGGTGGGGGAAGGACAAAGAAATTAAAATTGAGTAAGTAAAGTGGAGTGATTTGTGTCCGAGTAAAAATTAACTTCTGAGTATTAGAACGCTGCTAGCAAAACATGAATGGTTTTTAGCATCAAATGATACTTCCTTATGGAGCAAATAAGGTGATAGTATATACTACCTAAATAAATATTTTTAACAACAAAAAGAGGACAACCCCACTCGCATAGCTTGTCGCTAGAAGAACAACTCTCAACATATATAGGTTTTAGATGGCAGGTGAGCAATGACAATAAAATTGATATTTGGGAAGACACATGGATACCAAAACTTCAATTTTTCGAAAGTAATGGCTCTCATAAAATTCTAGGAGGGTTTGTCCATACCTTAATTTGTTAAAGGCACATCTCTAGGGACAAAAGCTATAGCCATCATGAATGTACTAACCATGGCAGGAGAGCAATTGGGATCACCTCATAATAGAGTGTTGCAAAGATGAGTATGAAACACATTCAGAAGTCAGACTCTGATTGTGAGTATGAATTTTTCTACCCACTTTCACATTTGTGTTTTTTAACTAAGAGTCGCCACCTATTCATTTTTAGGGATAGGTCCCAAGTGATTTGGATAAGGCAAATGATCTATTAGAGTTAGGGTAAGCGGTTCGATTAAGTCCTGGGGAAGGTGTTAGGCACCCCAAGACTCTCATTTTGTAATGGTTACCTACTCCCTAAATTTAAGCCAAATTTAATCTCAATATTAATTAAAATGTCTAAATGTTTAATCAAATGTTAATCCAAGAAAGAAAGAAAGCTAGATTGGCTAGGGTCGAACCCGGGTTGGGATGTCTACGTACTCACATTGGGGTGAGATCAGACCGAGCGTAGTTCTGGCACATGAGCCCGTGCCAAGGCTAAGGGTGCGTGTGTGTGTGCATAAGGTGGTCAATGGTCTAGCCTAGGGGCTAGGGTTTAGTTGATCGGGTTGGTCAAGTGTAAGGTCTAGGTCTAACCGCGGTTAGAAGGGTGTTAACCATGGTTAAGTAGGCTAACCAAGATCTAGCAAGCATGTTTTTGGTCTTTTGGTATTTTTAGATTTTTTTGATATTTTGAGATTTTATAATGTTTTTGGTATTTTGAGATTTTATCATGTTTTTTTTTTTGGATTTTCATATAGGTGAGATTTTGGCAAACTTAACTAAAGTCAAATTTAATTCAAGAGAAAGACTAAGGAAAAATTAGGCTAAAAGATTATATTTAGGACATAAAGAGGGGTGTGCATTGTGAATAGTAAATGGTCTATTGCCAACACCTATTTTGTTGGATTGGTGTTGATAATAAATCAAATACCATTGTCTTTGATATGAGGTATTTTGGATTAAAGTCCTCTTTAAGTCCTTAGGTCCTTAAGTCATCATTTATCCATTCAAAATAGAACATGAAGAAAAAAGAAAGAAATGAAAAAGTGACAAGTAAAGAAAATGAAAACTCATCATCTCCTCTCTAATGTAGTCCATTTACACCATTATGAATGATGTAATGAGATTCAACTATGAAAATTGGAGTGATGATGAGTTTCCCAAATGATTCTAGAAGAATGACTAGAATCAAAATGAAGAAACAAAATAAAAAAGAGAGGTATAGCTTTAGCTTCCACTCTCTATGGGCCTACCCATATCCACACTAGTGGGTACATATGAAAGAAAGAAATATTTACATGAGAGAAAAAATAAGACATCTCCTTTCTTTTGAGGTGGGGTCCCTCTACACCATTAGATTGGTATAGAGAGACCCAATTAAACTTGAGAAAAGAAAGGTCTTCCCAAATTATTCTAGAAGAAGACTACAAAAAAAAAAAAGATATGATGTAAAGAAGAAGATAAAGTATAGAAGGAGGAGTGCATACTCCTCAAAGACTACTTCTCCAATGCTACAAGAGGTGATGAGTTTTTAGAGTCCACAAAGGAAGAGAGTTAGTGAAGAACTCTAGGCTTTTACTCCTAGAATTCTCTACACACTCTAAACTTTGGCTTCTTCTAACTTTCTTCAAGGGTAAAAAGAAATAAAAGAGGTGAGAGGAGGAAGAGCTAGGGTTTCCACTTGAGATTTTGGAGGTGGAAGAAATGGCTTGTGAGAGTCTTGTATTTATAGAGGTTTCAAGGGGTTGTGGTAATTTGGTGATTAATAGAGGGTTGTGTGAGAAGAAGGGAGATAATTGGTTGGTCAAAATTGATGTGGTTGGTGATTGGGTAATCAAAAAGGTATGTACTTGATGAGAAGTGATTGGGTGGTCAAAATGAGTGTAAGAGAATTAATTATTTTGTAAGAGGTGTAAGAATGAGTTGTAAGAGGTGTAAGGGAATATGGGAGGTGATTGGTTAGTCAAAAAAGTATGTACTTGGTGAGAGATGATTGGGTGGTCAAAAAGGTGTGTAAACATAAAAATGAGACTATTTGGGGTTTAAAGAAAAAATAAAAGGTCTTTTGTAGGAAAGTGGAAAGTGGACTTGGGTTAGTGGGTCTTGAATATGAGTTGAATGAATGTGGGTATGTGGACTAGATCTTATGGATCATGGGTTGTTAGTAGATGGGTCATGAGTTATGGTTATTGAACTTTAGCTATGACAATTGGGCTTGAACTATGGTAATTAGGCTTTCACTAAAGCAATTGAGTTTTGCCTAAGACAATTGGGTAATTAGGCTTGGCTACTTGGGCTTGGGTAATGGAATTAAGTAATTGGGCTTGATTGAGTTGTTTGGGTACAAGTTTGACCAAATGGGCTTGGGCCTTGGGTAAACCTTGGAGCATTTGAAGAAGTGGGAAGAGGAATAGGGGGTGCAAAAATAGGGTGCTTACACTGATCACCTGTAATAGATCCAAGTGGTGGTGGAAGATACGAAACAAATTGTTGCAAAATTTTTGAAGTTGTTTTTCACTTATGTAATAGCCAGTTTTGAGCGAGACTCAGTCAAAGTAATATGGTCTTTAGTTGTTTTCTTTTTCCTCAGTCCTCACAGATGCAAAAGCATAATCGCTTGTAATCACTTAAATTTCTCGAGCTTTTAAGTTCGTGGTAATGAATCATATATGACTTTCTTACGAATAATAATAATAATACTAAGGGTGCTTCGGTCATTTAAAAAAATAATACTCATTGTCAGATCCCAAAATTTTCAAGACAAAAAGATTAATGTCTGAGTACTCTCTTCCTTCCAATTCCCACGGGCCCTAGTTGAGTGAAAATTGCAACCTAATAAATTATGACTCATAAGAAAAAGTGTTAGATATATTTTAGAAATATATTTATGAGCATGAATTTTTCTACCCACTTTCACATTTGTGGTTTGACTAAGAGTCACCACTTATTCATTCTAAGGGATAGGTCTCAGATGGTTGGATAAGGCAAATGGTCTAATCAGAGTTAGGATAAACGGTTCGATTAAGCCCCGGGGAAGGTGTTAAGCACCCCAGGACCCCCATTTTACAATAGTTACCTACTCCCTAAATTTAAGCCATATTTAATCTCAAAATTTAATTAAAACGCTTAAGTATTTAATCAAATACTAATCCAAAAAAATGAAAAAGCTAAATAGCTAGGGTCGAACCTGAGTAGGGTTGCCTACGTACTCACAAAGTGAAATCAGACTGAGCGTAGTTCTGGCACATGAGCTCGTGCCAAGGCTAAGAGTACGTGTGTGTGTGCATAAGGTGGTCAAGGGTCTAGCCTAGGGGCTAGGGTTTAGTTGACCGGGTTGGTCAAGTGCAAGGTCTAGGTCTAACCGCGGTTAGAAGGGTGTTAACCATGGTTGAGTAGGCTAACCAAGATCTAGTAAGCATTTTTTGATCTTTTGGTATTTTTAGATTTTTTTGGTATTTTGAGATTTTATAATGTTTTTGGTATTTTGAGATTTTATCATGTTCTTGTTTTTTGGATTTTCATATAGGTGAGATTTTGACAAACTTAACTAAAGTCAAATTTAATTCAAGAGAAAGACAAGGAAAAGTTAGGCTAAAAGATTATATTTAGGACATAAAGAGGGGTGTGTATTGTGAATAGTAAATGGTCTATTGCCAGCACCTATTTTGTTGGATTGGTATTGATAATAAATCAAATACCATTATCTTTGATATGAGGCATTTTGGATAAAGTCTTCTTTAAGTCCTTAGGTCCTTAAGTCATCATTTATCCATTCAAAATAGAACATGAAGAAAAAAGAAAGAAATGAAAGAGTGACAAGTGAAGAAAATGAAAACTCATCATCTCCTCTCTAATGTAGTCCATTTACACCATTATGAATGATGTAATGAGATTCAATTATAAAAATTGGAGTGATGATGAGTTTCCCAAATGATTCTAGAAGAATGACTAGAATCAAAATGAAGAAACAAAATAAAAAAGAGAGGTATAGCTTTAGCTTCCACTCTCTATGGGCCTGCCCATATCCACACTAGTGGGTACATATGAAAGAAAGAAATATTTACATGAGAGAAAAAATAAGACATCTCCTTTCTTTTGAGGTGGGGTCCCTCTACACCATTAGATTGGTATAGAGAGACCCAATTAAACTTGAGAAAAGAAAGGTCTTCCCAAATTATTCTAGAAGAAGATTACAAAAAAAAAAAAGATATGATGTAAAGAAGAAGATAAAGAATAAAAGGAGGAGTGCCTACTCCTCAAAGACTACTTCTCCAATGCTACAAGAGGTGATGAGTTTTTAGAGTCCACAAAGGAAGAGAGTTAGTGAAGAACTCTAGGCTTTTAGTCCTAGAATTCTCTACACACTCTAAGCATTGGCTTCTTCTAACTTTCTTCAAGGCTAAAAAGAAATAAAAAATGTGAGATGAGAAAGAGTTAGGGTTTCCACTTGGGATTTTGGAGGTGTAAGAAATGGCTTGTGAGGGTCTTGTATTTATAGAGGTTTCAAGAGGTTGTGGCAATTTGGTGATTAATAATAGAGGGTTGGGCGAGAAGAAGGGAGGTGATTGGTTGGTCAAAATTGATGTGGTTGGTGATTGGGTAATCAAAAAGGTATGTACTTGATGAGGGGTGATTGAGGTGGTCAAAGGTCTTTTGTAGGAAAGTGGAAAGTGGGCTTGGGTTTATGGGTTTTGGACATGGGTTGAATGAATGTGGATATGTGGACTAGATCTTATGGATCATGGTTTGTTAGTAGATAGGTCATGAGTTATGGTTATTGGACTTTAGCTATGACAATTGGGCTTGAGCTATGGTAATTAGGCTTTCACTAAAGCAATTGAGCTTTGGCTAAGACAATTGGGTAATTAGGCTTGGCTACTTGTGTTTGGGTAATAGAATTAAGTAATTGGGCTTGATTGAGTTGTTTGAGTACAAGTTTGGTCAAATGGGTTTGGGCCTTGGGTAAACCTTAAAGCATTTGAAGAAACGGGAAGAGGGATAGGGGTGCAAAAATAGGGTGCTTACAATATTATCTTTTTAAGAACGTCACATTTACTTCTTATTATCTAAAACAATGGTATCTTATCTGATGTGTCAATAACTTATTGATTTTTTGAAGCATAAGATTACAAACAATGGAGAGCAAATCACCTGTTAGCTACTTAATAGCAGTTTCGATATTAGATTCCTCCATCTCCAAGTATAAAGTGATTCCTCCTTCTCCAAGTATAAAGTGCCATGCACTTATGATTAATAAAAAAAAAAATTGTGACTACACTAGTCTTGTTCTAAAAAACTTTGATAGGTAGTGTTTGTAATTGGAGGGAGAGAATTCTAATACCAAAGTCGATATTAGGTACCTAACCGGGGATTTGCTCTCCGAACAATGATGTCACTATGCACAATTGCCAAGAACATCACATATTATTATTATTTAAAAAATGGTATTTGATTTTTTTAAAATGTATCGGTAGTATGATCTTGGGCTACAAAGACCATTCCTACCAAGTTTCACTCATATACTTCCAAGCATTCGAATCCCACAATCTTTCATTACCAGCAAATCCCAAAAGCCAAATTTTGATATTCTTAACACAAAGCATCTCTTATATCCAATGTAGTCTCATTAACCTTTGTCGTAACTAAATTCTCCATTACCATCTCCAGCAATTCCTTTAACTGAACTCTAAGACTACTCTACTCCCTCCCACTACTCCATCTTCTCAACTTAAGAGAAACTTCTTTTTCTAATTTCAAGTTGGTGCCACCATTTTCTTGAGGTCATTTTGGGAATGGCACAATTAGAAGCCCAAAAGAGGTATCATTCAAACACCTTAAAACTTCCACATAAAAAAAAACACTTAAAACTAAAACACCAGTCATGGAAATTCCAACATTCCAGTTGCCCTCTATGCTAATAGGCTAATGATTATGATCTAGGCGGATTTGACCATTTTAAAATAGTTGATGTTGCCTGAAAAAGGAGCTTGGGGCATTCATTTACTCCCCTTTGTGCTTAATTAATCACGGGACTAAAATTTTCAAACAAGAATAAATCTAGTCAAGGAATTTAAATTTTGTAATTGAGAGTAAATCTAATTATGGAAATTGATGTAAAAATCAAAGGTTAGAAGAAATGGAACACAAATATAATGAAATTTTATATTCGTAAGTCATGCCTCAATTTTTCTTTATCCTTGGAAATGTGATCACAAAAACAGCAATGTTTGTTAAATTTTCAGCTTTTTATAAGTTTTTTTCCCTTCTAAAATTTAGATGGGTCAGTACCTAATATTTACTATTATAATGGGAAAGGTAGGTGTAACCCTGAATTTTCCGAAATTCCTAAACTATCCTTATATAAAACAAAACTTTAATTTAATGTTTTACTTTATTCCTAAACTAACCTCATCTATTTATTTAAAGAATAGAATCACAGTCAATCGTGATTGAACTCGGAGAGAGTTCAATTGCACCCGTGGGTTAACATATGTCCTTTTTAATTCCTATTAATTATGGTTAATTCCTTTCCCTTATTTTCACGTACATCGCAGGTGCCCCCCTAATTAGAATTAATGGAAGAAACAATACATTTGTCTGGTTGTGACTTTGTGTATATCTCTCGCGTGAATTGTGTGTGGCAATTTGAATTGCCTCGTAGGGCTCTACATTGGATCTTTTGGGCTAGTACGTGTCGGAAAGTGACCAAAGCAGTAATGTCTTGATGTCTGGACAATCGTCGTGTAGTATATAATGTTGTCATAAGATCAATCTTCACCGGTGATCCAATCGGCTTCCACACAGTGGCATTTCAGCAATTAACCTGAAAGATTTGAACGTTTTAGATCGTCTCGATCTTTGTAAATGATCCAGAAGAGCTGACAGCACACGTAGCTACCACCTTCTCCACCCTGTTCTGTTATGTTGCAGAGAAACAGAGCAAATTAAAATATTCTGCAAAAAATTTCAACTGTTTTCCTGTTTTTCCAACTTGATCGATCTCAAATCTCAAAACCCATCTCAAGGAACCAGAAATCAAGAGCAAAAAGAGCTTGTTCGAGTTCTTTCGTAGACATTTCTCGTGCTCTGGATTTGTTTTTTGGGACTTGAGTTTGTTTTAGAGATGCTTCGATTACAGGGGAGATTTGGGGCTTTCATCAATAACAGATGGCTTGTGTTCGTGGCGGCAATGTGGATTCAATCTTGTGCTGGTATAGGTTATCTGTTTGGGAGTATTTCTCCGGTAATAAAGAGCTCTCTGAATTACAATCAGAGACAGATTGCGAGATTGGGTGTGGCGAAGGATCTTGGGGACAGTGTTGGATTCCTGGCCGGGAGCTTGTGCGAGATTCTACCGATTTGGGGTGCTCTGCTCGTCGGTGCGTTGCAGAATTTTGTTGGATATGGATGGGTTTGGGTGATTGTAACGCATAGAGTACCGACTTTGCCTTTGTGGGCGGTGAGTTTATATGGGCTTGTATTATTTTGTTTGACTGCTGTTTAGTTTGATTTTTTCTTTCATTTTTCTTGGAATTTTTGATATCTTCAATTGAGTTTCTGAGATGTATTCTTTACTTTTTTTAATGGAGCTGATTACTGGTCTATTGAATTGGTTCTTCATGTTATAATTGGAAATTTTATTGAATGTTTGAAGCAAAATTTTAATGGCCTAGATGCATTCGATGAGCTTGCCATTTGTAGGACAAGTTGAATTTCTCGATTTTTTTTTTTGGGGTGGGTTTCTAGATTCTTTCCGATTTTGATGCATGAAAGGAGCACATGTTTGTCGTTTGAACTGGGCTTATCAATTTAGTTGGAAAATGATTTTGCTTAGTCCATTACTGAATTCGAATTAGTTTTAATGATTTAGATTAATGAATGGGAGCTAGTACTAGTTGTAGTCAGAATTGAAACTTTTCCTTAATGTCTTTTAATTTGGTCATTCTCGCTATATTGTTTCTCGTCTGTGTTATTCAGATGCATGCAAAGAGCTAGTGATTTGTTTTGAAATTGCATCTTCTGATTTTATTCAACTGGGTTTCTTAGTGGGATTCCTGAAATTATTCTTTTTTCCCTTTTTCTTTTCTAATGAGAATTTTAATATACCATTGTGTTGTTAATCTGGACTAATGAAAGGGGTAATGGTTTTTGGTTGCGTTGAGCTTTTCAATTTCCTTTTCCTATTTTAATGCTCTATAATTTGTACCGAGTCTTGCATTTTCTCTAGTTTGGATGATTTATATGTAAGAAAAAGGAACTCGCAGTTTGTATTTTGAAAGGTTTCAAATAACTTGTGTGGATATTTCTGCTGGATATCTGAAGTTGTTCTTGGTTTCATGGTTTATATTCATGAAAAGGAGCTACAAATTTGATGTTTGCTTTTCTTTTTTTCTTTAAGTGGTAATAAATTACTAGGGTTTCTGAAATTGTTGACAGTTTCAGTGATTTGAATAATTAGGTTTATATAAAGAGCTATTCATCTGCTTATTCTGATGTTTCAGTGCACTGAAACTGGGGCTGTTAATAACATAGTTTCCCCTTACTAATGTCTCCCAGAAAAATTACGGTTATTATGATTCAGATGCCTAGGATACTTTTTCAAGATTAGGTAATGGATTTTATCCTGATATATTTCACTAATGCTATGTTTGGTTGCCGAGAAAATAGGTTAAATCATGGAAAAGAAAAGAAAATTATGGATTTCTAATGCAATTTTTACTTGTGTTTTGTCCAATTTTATTTTCTTTTCCATGTTCTTACTTGTTTTCTCGGCAACCAAACATAGGGTAAATGTCTGAAATTGCTCTATCTTTGATGATTGAAATTGAAATGCATCGAAAATGTCTCTTATTATTATTATTATTATTATTATTAACAGCCTTAAAAATTCTTTGTTCTGTTTCAAGTTTTGCATTCTCAAAGGATGATGAGTTATTATGTACTGGATAATTTAGTCAGTTTACTTGGATTTACTAAGTGAGATGCCTAGAAGGCTAGAAAAAATTACTGGTTTGCTGTATGATTTGAGCTTTCCTGTGGATGGACCTGGTATAGCTAAATCTTGATCTTGTTGGTTCTTAGTTGGATTAATAGATGGGGTTTTATGCTGAAGAGTTATAGATATATATCGTAAAATTGCATCTTGTTTCTGTTTTGCAACTAAAGAACATGGCAGTCCCACGGTTGTCTCTGTTTGGATGTCTTGAAAGCATAGCATAATTAACCTGGGTACATTCTGTTCACTGATCATGGTTTAAACTCAGCTTAATCATAAGATTCATAACAACTTGACTGGGTCATAAAGCTTTTGGTTGGTGTAGCTAATCACTTATAATAGAGATTTAAAGCATTGCATAATTAAGTAACAGGGAAGTATTCCATTCATTGATCATGGTTTAAACTGTAAACTCAGCTTAACCATAACAACTTGACTGGGTCATAAAGCTTTTGGTTGGTACAGTTAATCACTTATAATAGAGATTTATGCATAGCATGATTAAGTAACCAGGGAACATCCTAATCCCTGATCATGGTTTAAACTTAGCTTAACCTTAACAAATTGATTGGGTCATATAGCTTTTGGTTGGTACAGCTAATCATTTATAATAGAGATTTAAAGCATAGCATAATTAATTAACTGAGGAACATTTCATTCACTGATCGTGGTTTAAAGTCAGCTTAACCATAATAACTTGACTGAGTCATAAAGCTTTTGGTTGATGCGGCTAATCATTTATAATGGAGATTTGATAAAATCTTATCAAAGTCCGTGCAAACGTTACAACTATTTGAGACTTGTGCCAGATTCAAGAAGTACATCAAGACCAAGATATAAAACTTTATCTGATACTGTTATGCTTGTTATGTCTTTAATGTTGGAACTATACATATTAGGGCTTTCGGTCTTTCCAGTAGAGTTAATTTTCAAGTATAAGTAGCTTGTTTATTGTTATTTCTTTATGTCTGGAAATTTTATATATATATATATATATATATATATATATATAATTTATTTAAATACTTTAATTAAATACAAAATATTATTTTCATTTGAGAAAAGAAATTGTTAAACCCTTACACGTGTAGTCGATTAAATACAAATGTTATCCTATGCAAGTCATTGGAAGTGTGAGCGAGTACCTTTCTACTCATCTGCATTTGAAAAAAAGAATGTTCTCAACTCTCAAATAAGGAAAAATCAGGAGAAGATGCTTCATCATATCCGTTAATAGGGCTGATTAACGAACCAAGCTGCTCAAAAGCGACTCGAGCTCACTTAATTAATGAGCCAAGCCTGAACACTCTACTACTTGGCTCGGCTCGATATCACCCCCAGTTGTGGGGTTCAAACGGTCAATCCTATCTTAAGCACCTAATTGGTGCTACATTTTGCTTGATATTTCAGTTTATAGACAGTAGTTAGTATCCGTAAAAGCCAAACTATATTGATTTGATGTCAATCAAAAGGAAAAACTATGGATAAATAATGTTTAATAGTTCATTATATATATTATCTTCAGCGTACTCTTTGGAAAAATGAGTTGCTCTCATTTAACTTTCAAAACCTTAGAAAGTATCTAGCTGAGTCAGTTAAATCTCTTGTTCACTAGTTCATGCAAGGGAACTACGGATCTTCATCTTGAATTTTATTTTGCCTTGGTTAAATTGTTAACCAAGTTTCAATGTTCAGATGTGCATTCTTATTTTTGTCGGAACAAATGGCGAGACCTACTTCAATACGGCAGCTCTTGTTTCGTGCGTGCAAAACTTTCCCAAAAGCCGTGGTCCTGTTGTGGGAATACTAAAGGGTTTTGCTGGGTTGGGTGGTGCAATTTTGACTCAGATATATGCTATGATCAATGCCCCTGATCACGCAGCACTCATATTCATGGTTGCAGTCGGTCCTTCTATGGTAATTATCACTCTAATGTTCATTGTTAGACCTGTTGGAGGTCACAGACAAATCCGGCCATCTGACACTTCGAGTTTCACATTTATCTATAGTGTGTGTCTCATTCTGGCAGCTTATTTGATGGGGGTCATGCTGCTTGAAGATCTAGTTGATTTGAATCACACTGTGATCACATTATTCACAGTTATTTTGTTTCTTCTCCTATTTTTTCCTATTGTAATTCCGGTGCTATTGAGTTTTTTCTCAGAATCCAGACCTCCAGCGGAAGATTCTCTTCTTCTTGAGCCTCATAGACAAGAACCTGGCAGATCTGACCAGGATATAAATGAGGTTATTTTAAGTGAGGTGGAAGATGAGAAGTCTAAGGAAGTAGACTTGCTTCCAGCATTGGAGAGGCGAAAAAGAATTGCTCAGTTGCAAGCAAAGCTATTTCATGCAGCTGCAGAAGGAGCGGTGAGGGTCAAGAGAAGAAAGGGACCACATAGAGGAGAGGATTTCACCTTGATGCAGGCATTAATAAAGGCAGATTTGTGGCTTATATTTTTCTCCCTTCTACTGGGTTCAGGGTCTGGTTTGACAGTGATCGACAATCTGGGTCAGATGAGCCAGTCTTTGGGGTACGACAACACACATATATTTGTATCCATGATCAGCATTTGGAACTTTCTTGGACGTATTGGTGGTGGTTACTTCTCTGAGATTATCGTAAGGTGCAAGCTGATTTCACTTTATATTGAATACAAATTTAATGTTATTTGATTTTGACTCTCTTTTCTCACTCTTATCTTATGATGTGGTTTGACCAGGGATTATGCATACCCAAGGCCAGTGGCCATGGCCGTGGCTCAGGTCATTATGGCAGTTGGACATTTCTTCTTTGCTATGGGGTGGCCCGGGGCCATGCACACTGGCACTCTGTTGATTGGGCTCGGGTATGGGGCCCATTGGGCAATTGTGCCTGCTGCTGCCTCTGAGCTGTTTGGATTGAAAAAATTCGGAGCCTTATACAATTTTCTCACACTGGCCAATCCTGCAGGGTCACTAATCTTCTCTGGTGTTATCGCTAGTAGTATATATGATCGTGAAGCAGAGAAGCAAGCTCATTTGCACCATCGCCAGCATCAAAATTCGAGATCAATGCTCACACGCATGCTGGATGTAGCACTGGCAGTGGAAGAGCCACATAAGTGTGAGGGAGCCATTTGCTTCTTCCTTACTTCCATGATAATGTCAGGGCTTTGCATTGTTGCAGTTGTGTTGAGCATGATTCTTGTTTATCGTACTAAGATTGTCTATGCGAATCTCTACGGAAAATATCGTACTTGAGTTGTGAGATAAGACAACTAGAATGGTATCTATGAGGCAAGTACAACTTGTTCTGTTTCATATGACGGCCTTGTTATACTCATTAAGGTTGTGGAGAAGTTCCTCATTTCTTATCCGGATCGTCGAAAATCTTTGTTGAAGGGAAGATAGCTGCAGTAAACATCCTCCACGAAAAGTGAGAACAGGAGACCAAGCAAGTGTTTCTCTTAGTTTGTATTAGTTACAGTTGGAGTGCCGTCTTTTCTCGAGGCAGTCATGTAATCTTTTCTCATTTGAATATTGAATTGTTGTATATCTCTTCTCTCTATTGTTTTGGACATTTATTTGGTGTGAACTTCTCTACATTTTATGGGTTAACTGATTCATGTATAGACCATGAACCAGGCCCATGTTTCTATTATTTATGTTTGTATCTTGGCACTACATGTTGAGGGAGGATAAAAACTTTCTTTCTTTATTTGAAGAGTGGCTTTTAGTTTTTAAATGTCTACAGTTATATGAAGTATGTTGGTGTAATTGGGCTAAATTCCTGCACACATAGCCACTTAGCAAATACAGACAGATAATAATGCAATTAAATAAACAATTAATTATTTAATTAATTAAGGTAGAGAATCGTTTCGCTGAGAGGAGCTACAAGAGAGTCTTTCTTGAAGATAGTCGAAGCCTCCCATGTGCAAGGGATATGACAACTTTATCTCCGGGATACAACTCAGCTCGAATTCACTCCGGTCTTCCCAACAAGTTTGCACTACTCGGTAGAAGACGGAGTACTGATCTTCCTTTAGGATGTCCTTCAAAATAAATATATAAATATATGTATATCTATTTAATTAGGGTTTGCCTAGTTATCTAAGTGTCCTAAAGTCCCATTGGATTTACAGTAAGAGATAATCTAATTAATTGGATAATTTTCAAACTTACCATTTTACCCCTCAGGGTTTAAGGGTTTGTTTGGTTACAGGGTTAGGTCCACTCTGGTTTGGTCTAATCCTGGTTTAACCTATTCCAGTTTAGGTCTGCACCTATTCTGTTTGGTTACGGAATCTAGTTCTGTCCAAAATCAATTCTGCACAGAATCTGATTCTGATTTGGCCAGAATCAATTCTGTCTAAAATTCCGTTTGGTTACAGTTTTAAGTTAATCCATTTTAACTTAATCAAAATCTGTTTGGTGATAAGATTATACTTAATCCGATTTTATCATGTTCTATTTCTGTTTGGGTACAAGTTCAGGCTTGTCCAGATTAACCCATTCCACAAGATACCCCTAATTGGGTCCATCGTGTGGATATGGTAGGATCACCCGAGATCGAATAGTCACCAAGATGGTTCTGCCCATGTAAGACAGATCCACTGTTTTACTCGATCTGGAATCCCAAATCGGGCAATCGAACAGTATGGACGGTTGAGAAGCCCGAAGGTATTCTGCAACCTCATCAGGAGCTGGACAAAGCTGCCCATTTCTTGGTATCCATGGATCTAGATCAATCCGGATAGCTTGCTGGGTCTGGTTCTAGGTTTTGGGCCTCTGGATAATGGGTCAAGGTCACCATCTTCTCCATCGAGCTCAAGGACCACCATTAATGGAGATCTCCAGGTTAGGGTCCACCTAAGAGGTCCCTGGTACGGAGTCATCCTGATGGACCATAGCTACTCGAAGTAGACTGGACCAGGGTGCACTTACTCTGGTCTGGTGGCTCCCTGGTCTCCCTCTTGGCTCACTGGACTGGGTCCACGGATCAGGTTCAGTGGTCTCTAGGCTCTGTGGTCTGGGCTCACGGATCAGGCTCTGGTCTGAGTTCCAACAACTCTCAAACCCTCCCCAAGCCCCTATATTTATAGAGGACTCAGGTCCCCTTGCATGCGCATGGGCTCAGCCACCTAGCTAGGCCCTCATGCACCAAACAGGCCATATGGCACACAAGATCAGGCCTTGGTCAGAGCAGCCCATTATGGGCCTGTACCTACTGACCCAAGGCACTCATGAGATCTGATCCACCTGACACATATATGTGTCTCCTCGGATTTCACATACCCAGATCCGACGGCCCAGATCAGTCCTAGCCTGAGACTTGATCAGACGGCTCTGATCAACCGCTCTAATCATCCGATCAGGGTCAACCTAGATCTACGGTTGAGATTAGATCAACGGTTTTGATTTACTCAAAAGAAATAGCGACCCAAGCGACTCGCGACGATGCACACGTGCGAAGTGCAAAGTGCGCCTCATAGCTCCCAAAGCCCTATGCCCGCATCGCACCCGAGCCCGAGCCCGTGCCCGTGCGTGTGCGCTCAAGCTTTCTGCGAGCGCAACTCGCGCACCCTAGTTATCGTCTAAAGGAATTGGTGAGTCAAAGTCTCCAGCTCACTCTTAGTTGTTGACAACTTAGCAACCAAGGGGGTAAATAAACTTTTTAGATTTTCTCTACTTTTCCGATATGGGACTAAAGAACTAAAGGAAATGCACTAAAAGTGTGTTTTCTCTCTTTCAAGAGATTAAACACTCAACCTAAACAAAGATTAAATTAATGGGAGGTTTTAGTCCATGATTAAAATCAAAACCCCGGATCCTATTGATCCGATTTTTATTAATTTAAAACAATTTTAAATCTAAAAATTAACAATCCCCCACTTAATTTAAAATTAGTAAAGTAATTAAGAATTAAGTAAAACAAATTCGGGCATCCAAGAATATCATGTGCATAGATGTAGGTGTCTTTCGACTTGAACCTACACTTAGTGCAAACAAATCAAGAAAGGGCAGAGAACCCAATGGACTATGCCTTGAACTGCAGAACTCGTATTGACCAATCGGATTCGTCACACGCACATTCCTTTCAGAAGATATGTGTACTCATTCAGCTTAGCACTTTAACGTCCATGCCTTAACCCCGATCTTACTGAGAGCTCTAGAAATTTAGCCAGAATCTCATAGAAGGTGACGAGCCTTCGACACTCAGAAAGGTGAGTTCATCAAGAGTGTTTATGCAACACTCCAGCCTATTACAGGCCTATAGTTACTCATTAAGAGAATCCATTTAAATTCTCAACCTTATCGCAGAATTATCTATAGATCTACTGTCTATAGATTGCACTATTGACATCATCCTTAGGAAGAGACACAACATGGAATGACATTTCATTTATAGTGCATTTGCAATTTCTTACAAGGTTCGTTATTCTCATTGAACCTGAGAGACTCATCAGGTTGGGTTTCCACCTAGTTCAACTGCTCAACTGGCTTCAGTCCGATTCCTCTTGATGTCTTCATCACAAGGTCCGTGCCAAGGCCCTTGGACAATGGGTCAGCCAAATTCTCTTTGGACTTCACATACTGGATTGCAATTTTCCCATCAGCAATCAGCCCCCTAACATGGTTGTGCTTCAGGCGGATCTATCTGGACTTGTCATTGTAGTTCTCACTGTATGCTTTGAGCATAGCCACCTGGTTATCACAATGGATTGTGACTGCTGGCATCGGTGTCTCCCAGATTAGCACATCAACCAGAATACTCTTGAGTTATTCAGCTTATTCTCCAGCTAACGATATTGCAATGAACTCTGAATCCATGGTGGAATGAGTTATGCAAGTCTGCTTCTTGGACTTGCAGTAGATGGCTCTTCCTTCCATCGAGAAGATCCATGCAGTGACCGACTTTGATTCGTCTGGGAATGAATTCCATGTCGCGTCACTAAAACCTTCAAACACGGCGGGTGATCTTCCATAGTGTAGGGCATAGAACAATGTACCCTTCAGGTACCTCAGAATTCTGATCAATGCTACCCAGTGCAATCGACCAGGGTTACTAGTATATCTGCATAACATCCCCACTGCTTGAGCTATATCCGGCCTAGTGCAATGCATCGCATACATTAGACTACCGATTATCTGCGAGTACTCCAGTTGAGAAACACTTCTACCTTCATTCTTTGTTAGTTTAATACTTGAATCAACTGGCGTAGGAGCCGGAGTACAATCAAACTGATCGAACCTCCTAAGAATTTTCTTAATGTAACTTAACTGAGAAAGCACAATTCCTTCGTTGCTCCTAATAATCTTGATTCCAAGTATAACGTCTGTTTCGCCCATATCTTTCATATCAAAGTTAGACGATAAGAACTCCTTTGTGTTAGCAACACTTTGATCATCCATTCCGAATATAAGCATGTCGTCAACATATAAGCAAATTATCACCCCAGAGTTATCTTTGAATTTACTATATACACAGATATCACCACTGTTGACTTGATACCCATCAGCTAGAAGGACACTTCTGAATTTATCATGCCACTGTTTTGGAGCTTGCTTTAATCCATATAAGAATTTCAGAAGTTTGCAGACTTTCTTTTCGTTCTTTGGCAGAACATATCCTTCAGACTGATCCATGTATATTTTTTTTTCAAGATCACCATTCAGGAATGCAGTTTTGACGTCCATCTGATGAATGATCAAATCCTTGATTGAGGCCAATGCAATCAACATCCTAATGGTGGTCAACCTAGCCACAGGGGCATAGGTGTCAAAGTAATCAAAACTCATTCGCTGTCTGAAGCCCTTCGCAACCAGTCTAGCTTTGAACTTTTCTATGGATCCATCTTGTTTCAATTTCTTTTTGAATTTCCACTTGCACCCTACTGTCTTGTTTCCAGGAGGTAAGTCCACCAAGATCCAAGTATTGTTAGAGTTGATAGAGTGCATCTCATCATCCATTGCATCTTTCCAAAGATCTACGTCTTTAGACATCATTGCTTCAGTGTAGCTTGTTGGATCCTTCTCGATCAGACAAATATACTCAGGGCCAAAATCCTTTGGAATTCTTGGTCGAGTACTTCTTCTTGGTTCAGAAGGAACTGGGTCTTTAGGCTATTTTCGTTTGGAACTGAATTCCGGTTGGTCCCCCACTACTTCTTGACTTCTCTTGTATGGGAACACAGTTTCAAAGAATTCAACACCAATAGCTTCCACAACCGAGTGTGGTGTTGGAGTTTCCAAATTTAGAAATCTATACGCTTTGCTTGACATTGAGTAGCCAATGAAGACGCAGTCAGTACCTCTGGTTCCTACCTTGGGGTTATTCAAGTTAGACAATCTTATTTGGGCTAGACAACCTTAAATCCTAAGAACTGTAAATTGGGTTTTCTTCCATTCCACAATTCATATGGAATTGATTCTGTTTTCCATTTAGGAACTCTGTTGAGAATGTGACAGGCTAATAGAAGTGCTTCACCCCAAAGATTTGGTGGAGCACCAGAACTGGTTAGCATAGTATTAACCATTTCTGTTAGAGTTCTATTCTTTCTTTCTACAACGTCATTTTGCTGTGGTGTGTACGGTGCAGTTGTCTCATGACGAATCTCGTTATCTCACAAAACTTAATGAACTCTGAATCAAGATATTCACCACCTCTGTCAGTTCTAAGTATCTTGATTCTAGTTTCCTGAAAATTCTCAACTTCTGACTTGGAAACCTTGAATTTCTCAAATGCTTCATCTTTAGTTCGAATGAGGAAAATATGCGTGTATCGAGAGGCATCGTCGATGAATGTGATAAAATATTTTTTTCCTCCTCTTGACTGTACACCAGTCATTTCACATATGTCGCTGTGAATAAGCTCGAGTAGTTTTGATTCTCTCTCTACACTCTTGAATGGAGGTCTCACAATTTTACACTTGCTGCAGACAATACATTTTTCATGCTTATCACTGGATGCGTTAGCTATTAGTCCTTGATTGGTCGTAGATTTTATTTTCTTGAAATTAATATGACCTAGCCTATCATGTCATAGATCAAAGGACTTAGTGATATCAGTAGAAATAACTGGAGTTTCATTCATAGTGTTGAACTTGAACATTCCCGCTACATGGTATCTCTTCCCGATAAATATTCCATTTCTAGTTACAACGACCTTATCGGACTCAAAAACCAGCTTGTATCCGAGCTTGCCAATCAGAGCTACCGAGACAAGGTTCTTTCGAATATCAGGTACGTGCAGAACATCCTTCAGCTCAATAACATTCCCAGAGGTAAACTTCAGCTTTACTACTCCCCTTCCTACGACTCTTGAAGACGAAGAGTTACCCATGAACATGTTCATCCCCTCTCCCACTAGTTCGTAGGAATTGGACATGTTCTTGTCACTGCAGACGTGATGGGTGGCTCCAGTATCAATCCACCATTCAGACTCTTCGCCAATCATGTTGGCTTCAGTTACAACTGGGACCATGTGGACATGGTTTTTCTTCTCATCCTTCTTCACAAACTTCCTCTTCTTCTGAAAATTCCCACTCTTGGTAATCTTGCAGTTTTTGGCATAGTGTCATTTCTTACCACAAGAGTAACACTCCACATCATTCTTGAAATTACTGGTGTTATTGTTGTTGCTAGTGTTGTTGTTGTTACTGTTGTTGTATGGACTCTTCTTTTTCTCAAACTTCCCTGTCCTCTTAAACTCTTTCTTTCTTGGTTGAAACTTCTTCGATTGATGTGAATCAACCATATGAGCCTTGGCAGTTGGCTCCTCCTTCTTGTCCTGCTTCCTACTCTCTTCTTCTACCCTGACATGGTGCAACAAGGTTTCAAGATTCCAGTCTTCCTTCTTGTGCATCAGCTTTGAGCGATACTCCTTCCAGGATGAAGAAAGCTTGGCAATGATAACGTTGACATGGAAGGTTTCATCCAGAACCATTCCAGCTAAGGTAACCACATCCGTTATCTTCTGTAGCTCTTGTATTTGCTCCATTATGGTCTTTCCATCAACCATCTTAAATTCCAAGTAGTTTGCAACATGAAATTTCTTTGTTCCAGACTCCTCTGCTAGGTAGACTAGCCTTAACACCTCTCACAAGTCTCTGGCTTGCTTGGTTTTCCTTGAGTGTTGTTCATATAGTTGGTCCGACAGTGAGTTGAGGATGTGATTCTGGGCTGTATCATCATCATCAATCCACCTTTGCACTTGTGCAGTAGCGTAATCCAAATCTATTTTAGCAATGTCGGGATCTTCTGGAATTTTCGGACACTCCTCCGTGAGGACGTAATCAACCTTCGATTGCTTCAAGAAAAACTTCATCCTCTGCTCCCAGCGGTAGAAGTTCTTTTCATCGAATCGGGGCATCGGCTCCGTCTGGTTCAGTCCTCGTATTTGCAAAGCAGCCATGAAGATAGATTATATATTCAAATTGTTGGTGTAATTGGGCTAAATTCCTACACACATAGCCACTTAGCAAATACAGACAGATAATAATGCAATTAAATAAAAAATTAATTATTTAATTAATTAAGGTAGAGATCGCTTCGCTGAGAGGAGCTACAAGAGAGTCTTTCTTGAAGATAGTCGAAGCCTCCTATGTGCAAGGGATATGGCAGCTCTATCACCAGGATACAACTCAGCTCGGATTCTCTCCGGTCTTCCTAACAAGTTTGCACTATTCGATAGAAGACGGAGTACTGATCTTCCTTTAGGATGCCCTTCAAAATAAATATATAAATATATGTATATCCATTTAATTAGGGTTTGCCTAATTATCCAAGTGTCCTAAAGTCCCATTGGATTTACAGTAAGAGATAATCTAATTAATTGGATAATTTTCAAAATTACCATTTTACCCCTCAGGGTTTAAGGGTCTGTTTGGTTACAGGGTTAGCTCCACTCTGATTTGGTCTAATCCTGGTTTAACCTATTCCAGTTTAGGTCTGCACCTATTCTGTTTGGTTACAGAATCTAGTTTTGTTCAGAATCAATTATGCACAGAATCTGATTCTGGTTTGGCCAGAATTAATTCTGCCTAAAGTCCCGTTTGGTTACAGTTTTAAGTTAATCCATTTTAACTTAATCCGAATCTGTTTGGTGACAAAATTATACTTAATCCGATTTTTTCATGTTTTATTTCTGTTTGGGTACAAGTTCAGGCTTGTCCAGATTAACCCATTCCACAAGATACCCCTGATTGGGTCCATCGTGTGGATATGGTAAGATCACTCGAGATTGGATGGTCACCAAGATGGTTCTACCCATGTAGGACAGATCCACTATTCTACTTGATCTGGAATCCCAGATTGGGTAACTGAACAGTATGGACGGTTGAGAAGCCCGAAGGCATTCTGCAACCTCATCAGGAGTTGGACAAAGCTGCCCATTTCTTGGTATCCATGGATCTGGATCGATCCGGATAGCCTGGGTCTGGTTCTGTGTTTTGGGCCTCTGGATAATGGGTCAAGGTCACCATCTTCTCCATCGAGCTCAAGGACCACCGTTAATGGAGATCTCCAGGTTAGGGTCCTCTTAAGAGGTCCATGGTACGGAGTCATCCTGATGGACCATGACTACTCGGAGTAGACTGGACCAGGGTGCACCTACTCTCGTCTGGTGGCTCACTGGTCTCCCTCTTGGCTCACTAGACTGGGTCCACGGATCAGGCTCACTGGTCTCTAGGCTCCATGGTTTGGGCTCACGGATCAGGCTTTGGTCTGAGTTCCAACAACTCTCAAACCCTCCCCAAGCCCCTCTATTTATAGAGGACTCAGGTTCCCTTGCATGCGCATGGGCTCAGCCACCTAGCTAGGCCCTACTGAACCAGACAGGCCATATGGCACACAAGGTCAGGCCTTGGTCAGAGCAGCCCATCATGGGCCTGCACTCACTAACCCAAGGTACTCATGAGATCTGATCCACCTGACACACCCATGTGTCTCCTCGGATCTCACACACCTAGATCCGACAGCCCAGATCAGTCTTAGCCTGAGACTTGATCAGACGGCTCTGATCAGCTGATCAGGGTTAAAGTAGATTTACGGTTGAGATTAGATCAACGGTTCTGATTTACTTAAAAGAAATAGTAACGATGCGCACGTGCGCCTCATAGCGCCCAAAGCCCTATGCCCACACCGCACCTGTGCGTGTGCGCTCGAGCTCGCTGCGAGCGCAGCTCGCGCACCACAGTTATCATCTAAAGGAATTGGTGGGTCAAAGTCTCCACCTCACTCTTATTTGTTGACAACTAAGCAACCAAGGGGGTAAATAAACTTTTTAGATTTTCTCTACTTTTCCGATGTGGGACTAAAGAACTAAGGGAAATGCACTAAAAGTGTGTTTTCTCTCTTTCAAGAGATTAAACACTCAACCTAAACAAAGATTAAATTATTGAGAGGTTTTAGTCCATGATTAAAATCAAAACCCCGGATCCTATTGATCCGGTTTTTATTAATTTAAAACAATTTTAAATCAAAAAATCAACAAAGTATAGTAAGCCTAATGAATATTATGTATCCTCTTGCATTTTCTGTCTTTGTCAGCTTGGGGTTGAGTGCGTAGGTCGATTGATCAGTACTGTGTATCAAAAATGATCAAACCCAGCTCATTTTTAACCAAGATAATATTCTTCTGGTGAACTTGATGTATGATCACTTTGTTTCGACGTCAAGCGTGACTAAAAGTGTAGGAATGGGTTGCCTAAGATAATAAGATGGCATTCACGAGAAGCTCAGGTTACCAATAGTACTTACACAATCACTTATTAGGAGTTTTAACTTGATCAGTTTAGTTGAGGGAAGATGATGGGAAGGGCAACCATGTCACTACCAGTTACCTCAGCTACACGATGCAACATGGTTAGAATATCACTAGAAAGGGCATGACTGGCCACACATAAATACCCAAAATGCAATTGTGGCCATAAATTGCAAATTAGTACCAATTACCAACTGCCTAATTTGTACATCCAAAAGTGTGCAAAAAAATTATACACAGATTCATGCAGAAATAAAGGAACTGGAAGAGAAGAAGGTATTCTCTTTTTTCTCTCTAGCAGAGAATAATTAGAACATATCTCCAATCTTATACTATATGATATTTTTCATTTCTAATCTTTATAATCAACTTGGAAGATGAAATTGAGGATACTAGAAAAAGCAAAGAAGTGGGTCCCATGATTAGAAGAAGTTTATACACAAGGCACCTCTCATAAGATGGGGCATATTTTTGGGGCTTAACTGCCATCTGTTACTCATACGGCAAGTTATGCTCCTCTAATGAATAATGAGGGCAACATGGGATTTAAGTCTCCGTCTTAGATCTCATGATCTCATTAGTACTAACCTAATTATTAACCAATTGACTGTAAAAAAACACTTAACCTAATTACAGTGCTAACTATAGCTCCTTAACTCCAGTGACTCCATGGACTTTAGGCAAAAACTTAATTTATTGGTTAATCACATTTTAAAAAAGAACAAATCCAACATTTTTTTCACATCCTCACACATGTGGGTCCCACTTTAGAAAATAATTGGAATTTTCAATTCCAACATTAAAAAATATATATTTAAGTCTCTTTGAAACTTTCCACTAGTTTTCACCCAAAAAGAGCTTCCCCCTCATAAACTTACTATATGTAGGCAAACCTGCACACCCATTTCAATTGTTAAAAATTAACCCTCGCTAGGGTTTTAACCCCTGACAAAAGGTGGGTTAAGTTTTTTTTTGGTACAGAGGGTTAAGCTAAACAAAATACTTAAAAAACAAGGAAAGGCCATCCTACCTTTTGTTATTATTATTAGAGGACTGCTTAGTCCTAATATATAGCCTCACTTGGAGACTTCCAAGCTCTCTTGTAGTAACAACATTTGTTACTACTTTCTCATGTTACCTTAAGATTTATATTATGAAATTTTCCTTAAACTTGTTAAATTGATAGAAACAATGTGTTGCACGTACTACGAGAGTTTACAAAAAAAAACAATATTATGCTCATTTTTTTTTATTAACTTTTTCATTTTTTGAACAAAAAGATAAAATTAAGATTTTTTTTAATAGATCCATTACTTTTTAAATCTTATTGTTAAAAGATGAAATGAAAAAGAAAAAAAAACTTAGCATTATTTATAAAAATAATATCTTTTTTAAGGAGAAAAACAAATTTAAGTTTTCGGTTATACTATTAGAAAAGTAGCAACACATGTGACACAACCTAGACAGGGTTTAGAAGTTTGCGTAAGAGGCTAACATTTCTCCTATAATTTTATTATTTACTTTTTCTGAGATTTAGCACTTTAGAATTCTGTTTAGGTTTTGGAGTTTTGACACAAGAGTCCTGTTTTTGGGATTTCTTGGATTTGGGTGGGGAAAGAGGGGCAATAAAATCGTGATGGAGGCCTGTCCATGGCGGCTCAGCGATTCAAATTCCTCAACCTACGGGGAGTTTCTCTAATTAGGTAATTTCTTCTCTCTTTACTCTTTTATAGCAACTATTTTTACCGCGTATCTTGGACTGATGAC